>JANAVB010004398.1:16885175-16969612 GCA_029216955.1 Iris pallida
GCCATTGGGCAGCCCCCATATCACCATATTAGCCTATGTTTCAGCCCCTATATCCAGTCCCAATCCAGCCTATTCATGCCCCATTGACAGCCATTTGTTGTCCCAAACCAGTCCCTACAAACCTGTCCTAAACCAGTCCTTGTATTCAGCCCTGTAAACAACCAAAAACCTGTCCATAGCTGTCCCAAAACACCCTTGAATCAGTCCAAAATAGTCCCCTTCATGACAGCCATATAGTCCCATATCAGTCCATATTTCAGGCCCCCTAAACCAGCCATAAACCTGTCCTAAACCTGTCCATTAAGCAGCCTAAACCTGTCCTTGTTAGTCCTATATTTAGCCTGTTGGCCTTAGATTCAGCCCTATAGGACCCCCAGAGTAGTGTAGCTTAGTTAGATAGAGTAGACCTGGACCGTGGCTTGTTAGTAGAGCCACTAGACTTTGCTCAGAGTAGTGTAGCTTAGTTAGGTTTGCCTAGTCTGCGAGCCAGCTAGTACTTTTCAGACTGTAGATTTTTATACAATATTTCTGTGACTATGTGGTATTGTGTATAGCTCTGGACTTGTATGGATCTCAAACTTATTTCCTGCTTTCATCTCATATTTCTTTCCATGCTATCTACCTTAGTTTTACTTTGTAATTGAGACTGTATTGCTATGTCACCTCCATTCGGAGTGTATATACTGTACAGGCACCTTTATATTGTTTAGTAGTATTTACAGACCTTATATACAACGTTCTACCGTCGATTCTGTGACGTAGGCTGGACATAATCACGTGCTCGTGCCCTTCATCAGGGTACGGGTCGTGACAAAAGCAGCTCAAAGATAAGCTGTTGTCAATACAACTGGAGAAGAGATGACCAGTCATAAGAATTAGGAATGAGATCACTCTCGTGATACGATTCCTAATTCTGTCTCTCCACCGTCTAACTCTCATGTATAAAGGCCCTTCCTACTATCTGAAGAAGACCCTTCTGGAACATGGAGAGTCCTGAGATGTCTGATTTGAGCGTCATAATCACATGAGATGTCTGATGTGAGTGTCAGAAGAATGGGCCCCACGGCATCCAAGTCGCCGATGCCAGTTCTGAAGAAGCTTGCCAACCAAACTTCTGCAAATATCAACAAAGAAAGAAAAGTTCGCAAGATCTATCAAACTGTGCGCCTTTGATCAACAGGCGCACATCATGAAAGTCAGCCTATAGGCACCTATGATAAAACATACGCTTCTGACCGAAGTCAGGCACTGGATTGCAGTACGTGCCTCTTCTCAGAATTTCAGACACACGTCTACAACACGCGCCTCTGACCGAAGTCAAGCACTGGATTGCAGTGCGCGCCTCTTCTTTGAATTTCAGACACACGTTTACAATGTACCTCGACCGAAGTCAGGCACTGAATTGTAGTGTGCGCCTTTTCTCAGGATTTCAGGCACACGTCTACAACATGTGCCTCATTTCTATAAATCAGCGCCTGTCTTCAAAACAGTCTCAGTAAAAAAGTGGCGCAAGTTAAACAACAAGTCATGAATGGCGCTCATATATAGAAACACTGGTTCTTTGTTGGAACTTACCATCAAAATCAACTATGTTTGTGCGAAGATCGTCGATGATATAAAGCAGAAACCAACATCCGAAGAGCGGTGTACAGAAGAACAGCATGGATTTTGGTGGCACAGAAGGAATCACGAATGTTGAACTCTTGACGCCGAAGGGTTTCTGCAAAGAACCATTGCCATCAACAGAAAGAAGAAATGAAAAGAAAAAGTTCATGGACATTTCTTTTTTATTTCTCCTATTAACTATTTAAAGAGTTTAGAAGATATGAACGGACGCGTCATTCTAGGAGCCTATCTCGGGAAGGACCTAAACAAAAGGTGCTCAAACCACACAAAAACTGCCATGTGTTCTTTAAAAAAATAGCAAACATTTGAGTTGGTCAAAAGGGTGCATTGGCACGCGCCACTAAACAGATCACACGAAAAGATTTGCAGAAAGGCGCCAAAAATAAATTTTTTATTTATTACATAGGGGAAAACAAGCCTACAAAATAAGTTGTACAAAAGACAAGAAAAAGTGGCACCCCTACAAAAACCATTACTTCTTCTTGTCTTTTACCAGCTTGGCGAAGAGAAGCGCCTAACTCACGCATATCACGAATCCCTAAACGACGCATCAGACGAAGAAATCCTTCTGCGTCACCGCGCTCTTCAGAAGAGGTCAAAGGACCACTATTCGGACGATCGAAAACTGCTGGGGTCAATCCAAAGCATTCTAAGAGATTATTTGCTCGCAATAATTGGTCAGCCTCGAACAAGACTGTAGGCGCAGTATCAGGCCTTGTCTTCTGAACTTTCACTTTGGCATTTATGTCGGTCGCATCTCCTTCTTCTTTGGTGCCATGGAAGTACAAAAGTGAAGGATGAATACAATGACCTCTCCCTTTTTATATGACCAACCAACGCTTCATATTCCCCATGGGAAACCGAACATCATCAATACAACTCGAAAAAATGAAGAGGAGATCGAATGTTTCCGAGAAGAAATTTATTATGACGGTTGAGCATTGACTGGCGCAATCCAAACAAAACTAGCATAATTCAAAGTATTTCAAAACTGAAGTATTTTCAAGTTTCGAAAACTTTGAAGGGGGTCTTGTAGATACTAAAAATTAAGAGGCGCCACTCATTAAAGTCTTCAATCATTTGATGGCGCCAAACCAATCAAGTTGCGCTGGATCATCAAGTCGTGCAGCTTCAGATTACGCCATCGCCAAGTTACGCTGGAGTCAGGCTGCGACGGAGACACATGGTGCACTTTTCGAGAAGATGTAATGGCATTATCTTTATCTGACAACTGACAGCACGGAGATTAAGAAAAATTCCTTCGAATCCCGTGCAACGCGGCGCTCGAGAAGACCTAGTCAAAAGGCGCAAGTCACTGAATGGTGCAAGGATTAATCAGTACAGCACCGAAGACCTAGTCAAAAGGTGCTAGTCGTTAAGTTGCACCTATGCGCAGCCTGACAAAGTGGCGCCACTTGATCAACTCTTAGGTTAAAACAGGTGACGTGGCGCACAAGCCATCAACTTCGCAGAGCGTGCCCACTATACTGCCCACGACCACGTGCATCTTAATCAAACGATGCCACACGTCTACAGCATTAGTGCAAAATGCTTGTGCAGGTTGTTGCATTGCCCTCGTGCAACCTGATGAAGCATGTACAAAGTGTTCAAATGGTGTTCAAGACAGAGTGACAGCGCGCAAGCCACTAACTTCGCAGATCATGCCTACTACACTGTCCACGACCACGCACATCTCAATCAAACGATGCCACACGTCCATAGCAGTTAGTACAACCGTTTGGGCAAGTGAATAAGAGGCACTCAATCTTAAGCACGTGCAATCCCGAATAACTACTAAAAGTTATTTCCAGAACTCTATAAATAAAGTTTCAAATCATTCTAAAAGCATCAAGAGTGATCATAATCTCCTGCTAAAGTGCTGCTACATTCTCCAGAGGCTCGTGTCTTCGATATCACATCGTCCAAGGGATAAAGTGATTGTCTTTTGATCAGATTCCTATAGTTGTACTTCCCAGAAATCAATTGTACTCCTGTACTCTTTTTTTAATTTGTAATAAAAATTTTGTTCTTTGCAAACAACATTATAGTTTGCAACCAAAATATGGTAATAACAGTAATTATCGAGCGTACCGGTTCAATTCAACCTTCGAACGATAAGGTTTGAGCTTGCCACCCCTCAATCCTATGCTACGTGTGTAATGCCCTGAATCCCGTTATGGAGCACGGATCGGGCTACCGGCCGAATGGACGAGTCGGATGAGAATTGGAGAACTTTACTTGGGGAAACTTTACAGGATCGTGGGATAATGAATTGAGATCCTTTCCTCGTTATGGATTGGACTCTTTTGAAATGATGCCCAAGATGCAGTTGCGCACGTCTTGGGAAAAGAGTTCTATATAAGAGTCGGTTGCCCCGAGACCGTTGCCCTGCTGGTTTTCGATATCGCTTTTGCTGTTGGCTTTTGTGTGCATTTTTGTGATTGTTTTCGATGAATGTTTTCATGGATTTACTTTCACTGTCTATGCATTCTATATCGAATCACTGAGAAAAAGAGAAGAAGTATGCTGACCAGACGTTGGTGCCAATGCAGGTGCTAACACAGTGAACCAAGCTTGACGTTGCGTGGAAGACCTCTTTCTCTCGCAATTCACCAACAAGTGAGTGGCTTTGATCCTTCGACGATCCTTAATCTTCATGCGTAACAATGGTAGACTTGTTATTACGTTCGGTGCTTAATAAAAGATGCCTCATAATAATTCAAAAGATAATAAAAGATAAATTATCACATCACATGGCTAGGCTTATGTTGCAAATCAAATGATGCTTGTATGTTGTATTATGAATTGTTGAACAGGTGATACAAAGACCCAATGGCGATAAGTTTATCGGACTTCGGTTCGAAAGAATGATAAAACAAATGAATAGTCCCTTGGTTGGATAAATTAGTATGCGAGCCTATGGCTCAAGACGAGACGGTAAGATGGTAAGATGGTAAGATGGCAAGATGAATGATAACTGTGGCTTACGTACTTGAATTCTGTTATCATGTATGTATTTTTATTTAGTTAGTTGCATTCACATGCATGGTCATGGACAAATTATATACAAGGTATAGTTCCTCGAACGATACTCCGAGGCCACGATACCGATTCGGCGCAGGAGGAACAATAGTTCTGAAGTAGTAGCATAGTGCTGAAGTAGTAGCACAGTCTTTCGAAAACTTTTCGGTTGGGCTAGCTACCCACCGCTGAAGGAGAGCGTTTGACCATGATGTCCAAGATGGCGTGTGGTCAGTGACCTTCATATAGACAGGTAGCATAGCTAACAATGTCTTATGCAGGTAAGAGTAAGTGTTACTCTAAATATACAGGGATGGCTGTCGACCGTAGGTAAGATTCACCAAATTGGTGAACGATATGAATTGTTTATGTTAGAACAATATGAATTGCTTATGTTTCTAACATCTATGTATGCTTCTTATGTTTCCTATCAATATGAATTGTTAATCGGCCCTAAGGCAAGATTGAAAGATCACAAATCATAGTGTACATTCACATAATTTACTACTGTTAATTTATGGTGAGATTGGTTACGGACGCTCACCAGTACATATGTGGCAATGTACTGACCCTCGTCTCTACAGGTGCCGGGAATCTAGTGGATCATCTTAGACGCTGAAGGCTTGCTGTCCGACTCTTTAGAAGCTTCATACTTCCTTGAAGTTTCCACTTGAAGAAGAAGGCATTTTGCTGAAGGTGGTTATTGTCGCATTATTAATAAAGGGATATGATGTATGGAACAAGTTGTATCTCATTTCAATATTTCTGCAAGTTATAGCCAAGTTTGGCATTTCATCTCGGCTATTTGAGAGCCTTATGTTTTTTGTTTCAAATATATCAATAAAGAGCTTATTTTAGAACATATCTGTGTTGTCCAACTTCATATGAACTTGCTTCGAATCTCTATTCAAAATGTCTCTTTATAAAAGGAACACGAGCACGCCTTATACAAGTATAATTCCAGACTTGTACGGCATCACGCCTTAGCGAGGACGAACGATTCGGCGTGAATCAAAAGCGGAGGTGAACGATTCCCCGAATCGGGGCATGACAGTTTGGTATCAGAGAATGGATTTACTTCCTTAGGAATTTCTTGGTTTTAAGATTTCAAAAATGACACAAGCTTTATTGCTTCTTGAAAAACTTTGGTTTTAAATGTCCCAAAATAAGATGTTCCATAATAAGTCCATAATATTTGATGAGACTAACAAATTTCTCTGCATTATAGAGATGACGAAGGCGGGTACCACGAATAATACGAGTAGCTCAAGGGCGGTAGCCTCAAACGACCCGATAGAGAGGATGTTGGCTATGATGGAGAGCCAGCAGAGGCGAAACGCAAAGCAATTTGAAGCCCAACAAAAGTAGCTAGATACCTTACAACAGTTGGTCCGATCAGTGGTGAACAATGGGGCTCAAGGCACTCCAGTCTCAAAGGAGAGCGAGATTGTGGAGGCAGAGGAAGCCCAGGCGGCTAAGAAAAATACTGTTGTGACCGACATTACAAAGTTCAAGAAAATTTGCAAAAGAATTCAAAGGAACAGAGGAAGCCACCATTGCTATGGATTGGCTAGTTGAAGTGGAGGACCATCTGGAAGCCTTGGGTATTACTGGACCCAAGAGGGTATCGTGTGTGAAACTACTGTCGGTTTCCAACACACACTACTGGTGGCAAGGTCAAAAAGGATCTTTGCGGGGTTGAATGGGACAACAAAAATTACTTGGCAGATGTTCCGGAGGCCTTTCTGGCTCAGTATTTCTTTCGACTGAACAGCGAGCTAAAATTGGAATTCCAAAAGCTCGAACAGGGAAACTTGACGGTGAAGGAGTATGAGACAGAATTTTTAAGACTGTCTCTGTCGACCCGCACCCAGTGTAAGTGTACAAGTGCGTAACCACGCCCAGCCTACGCTACAGAATTGGCGGTAGAACGCTGTTCTAGGTCACTATTAAACCAACTCAAGCAATTGTATAATGTACTTATCTTAAAACTCAACTCCGAACGGAGGACAAGTACAGAGATATATAACTCAATCACAGTCTAAGCACGATAGGATATCACAGAATTCTATAACTAAAAGAAAATAATAAAAAACTACTAAAAGATAATAACTCAAAACAACTCAAAATAAGACAACTCTCAAATTATTACAATTCAAGTTCCAGTAAAGAAATCTAAAACAGTCTACTAAACTAGTCTCCCGATCACTCCTGAGAGTCGGGGCCAAAGGTAGCTAATCCCTCTCCAGATCCATAGTGAGTAGGGCAAACAACCTCAGGGCTAACATCTGTAATATTTTAACAGGTCCAGTCAGGACAGGAACGAATACATCTCATCAAGTAAATCCAAGTAAATGACGAAAACCATAAAACAATTATAGAGAATTTTATTGATGAAGCATAGGAATTCGAGACAGTTTAAGATGTAAAACTATAGTAAAAGAACAAGGAAAGTAAAAGCTTTGAAACAGAATATCATGTCAATGAAGACTGTAAATAAAGCTAGCTGAACCAGAATAATGTGATATGAGTCCAGTGGTACAATGTATGTCAAGTGTGATTCCATTCAATGATCCAAGTAGGTAATTCTTGTAATGGTTCTTGTGATGATTCTAGTAAAGATTCTAGACACTACTCACAGTGTGTTTTAAAATACTGAGATCGACATGTAAACGGCTAGGGGTAATCCGGCACATCACACACTGGCCAAGTGTGGGACGGCTATCGTTCTTGTATAATTCACAGGGAGGTGGTTCGAGTATTTAGGAATGTTTACATGTCTACCAAGTATTTCCCCGCTCGACAAATATGAATGAATCTATAATACAACACATAAATCGAGAATAAATCTAGCCAGAACATGAAGGTGCTTGTAGGTGATTCTTGTAATAGTTCTTGTAATAGAGGCTAGACAAGTAAGGTATGTGTGTCGTATACATGGATTCCAGAAAAATATTAATTCATGTTTGTAACCGAGAATCAAATAGAATTGACTAAAACTGAAATATAGAATTCGACAAGTAAATGAAAGAACTTTCAGAGAATGTACTCGCCTGACAATCCGAGCTGCTGGTAAGGATGTATAACTGAACTGGAGTGATATAAACCTATTTTAAGTATCCACATGTCACAACCAAGTCTAAAATATCAAAGAAAATAGCTACAATGCAAGACTACATGCTTCTAGGTCCCTTTTGGTCAAGTCAACCCTTGGTCAACTCTGGTCAAACCTGGTCAAACCTGGGTCATGAACTTGATTTTACTTAATATGTTTGGAATGACTATTGTACATGGCACGGTATGACAAGGAACTAGCATAACACGACAGTGACCCGTAGTGGTGCACTCCTGACATGACCAACCTGACCTGATAGTGGCCCGTCGTGGCGCACTCCTGACAAGTACCCTGACATGATTTATCTTGATGCTGTTGCAACGGCTAACTTGACTCGTACAATCAACTTGACACCGTAGGTGTTCCTGCTTGCTTGCTTGTATAATCCACTTGTCTTGTCTTGCATAATGTCTAGGACGTGACTCCCTGGTTCCTACGGTCAGGGATTCATACTGAATATGGATTAGGCTAATGACTAGATCAAACTATAGTTCATGGAGAATTTCCAGTCACAGGCAATCTCGTTATCTGGGCGCTCTTAATTGGACTTGTAGCTTGCCGACGAGTAGAGCACATTTCCAGCGCACTGTCATGTGTTGCACCCTCTAAGTCACCTAAGGGTATATCGCCTCCGGGGCGATGTACCCAACCATACTCTCAACCCGCGGAAGGATAACTGGATGGTCTGCAGGGCTTGGGACTGGGAAATTCTCATTGCATCTTGTTAGTAATTAGGCTTGTGACAACCCTAGTTAGTTAAAGTAGTAAGCCGTAGTAATTGCTTGGCTTATGAATGGATGATGTCTAGCCCTGTCTAAGTCTTGTCTAGTCCCTGTACCCTGGTACTCCTAAACGTGATTGTTTTACTTGCTTTAACAATAATTGGGTAGGGACAAGGAGATATTCAGGCGAAGGGTGACAACCTCGGTCCTTGTTTGGTTTGGGTTGTAACCTGGCTCCCAGAATGGTTCTACGTCCCTAGTCGTTTATTGTCCTGACGTGCTCTTTATTACTTGTACTTTTCTTTCATTTTCTTATGTTTTGATATGCTGGCTTTTGTTCTTATTTCGTGGCCTCCTTTGTGGCACTTGCTCTTTCTGGGGTTTGACCCAGCTGGTTTTGTGTGGCCAGATTTCGGAGCAGCACCCGAGGATCTACCGAACCTCCAGCCCGATGGTGGCGACTAGAAGGAACCCGAGGTACGAGTGGATTTTCTATTTTGTTTCGCTTACTCTGTTGTAAAAATTATTCTTTTGAGGCGTTTAGCCGACGAGCACTTGTTAGCTCGATGCACTTTTACTTACTGTCTGCCTACGGGCTGTAAACATGATTAACAAATCCTAGGGTTGATCATGTATGACTTAACTCTTGCTAGTCCTAGCATTTTGTACGACTAGCTTCATGATCAGCTGATATGTAATATTTGGGACGCCTTTTATTGTATATTTGGTGGTCAAACATCTTGTAATTATATTATTTGCTTAAGATTGAGACAGTAGGCTCGACCTTAAGAGACTGTTGGCTTGTAGTAAACCCTCATATCTAGACAGCCGTGACCGTATAGCGAGATGGACTTCATTTCAATATACGTAGCTGGCTATGTTCGCCCTCTCTCTAGTATTCGGTTCTGGGGCGTGACATCGTGTGCGCGCACGAAGTCCGTTTCAGTCCTGAATTTCAGCCGGGTACACAGAATGGCTGAACAGTGCACGCACGATTACTCCGCGCTCGCTCGACGAAACGTCGTAAATTTTACGGGAATGTGGGTAGAGGTTGTCCCTACGTGCTCGTAAAATTTCACACAAGATGGAGCTCTTTGCATCGAGTTATGACACAGACTGCAGGGCGTGCACGGGACCATGCACGGGATCTCGTGTACGCGTGTCCGTGTCCGTTCGGATGCCGAAATCGTGTCGATTTCCGATCCATCTTTTCGAAAGTTGATAAAAATCATATAAGGAAGGATTTCGTGAAAACAGAATCAAAAATTAACACTTTTCAATTCTAAGTGGCGTTTTGCCGAACACGTGCAACGTGAGACCGATACATGTCCGATACCGCTATCAAACGAAGTCAAAACCTAACCAAACTTCGTACACAGATCATGGGTGCCTATATGGATGCAATAATGAAGAAAATTCAAGAGAAACAAAGGTAGATCGGGATTTACCTATTGAGTGTCAAAAACTCAATGAACGGGGCTCCTCGGTTGTTATGTCGACCGATTTCCTCAAGCAAAAGCCTCCCTCCTCGCTAGAAATGCTCCAGCAGATCCTCCTCTCCTCGACGAGTGCAACGGAGTTCGTTTGGGAAGAAACGGACTGGATGAAGGAAATATGAGTTTTGGAGAAGGGGATCTATTAGGGTTTCCTAGTGGAGGCTCAAAACTTCACAAATGAATGCAAGGGGGAGGGTACTACTGTTTGGGCGCCAAGGGGGTTCTCTAGGGTTAGGGTTTCACTTGGGCCAACTCTTTCTCAAGTAGAAATGGGCACAAGTCAAAAAGACTAAAAGACAAGCATGAAAAAGGCTAAAAAAAAATCAATTAAAGCCTTTAAAAATAAACTAAAGCCTAAAATAAATTCTAAAAATAAAAATAATAATTCTAAGGCATGGTTAGGCTCCTATACAATGTCCTCTAAGGCTAAACCAGTTGCTAGCACAACAAAAGTCAACATATCTAGAAAATCACAAAAAGCCAAAATGGCTAAAACTAAAATGACTAAAAATTCATTTAAAACATTCTAAAATAACTAATTAATTCTAAAATAATTCCTAAGGTCAAATTAATTCTAATTATACTATTAGACTTTAGTCAATGTTGGCTAAGTTAAACCCATTTATGCTACACAAATATCAAACGAAACCACCTATCATTACATGAATTCAATAAATTAATAAATAACATAATAATTACAAAATGACCAAAATATCCCTAAATTAAAATTTGGTGGTAACAAATCTACCCCCCTTAAAAATTTTGTCCTCAAATTTAAGATGGTTGCACTTCTTCTAGGTTAAACCCCCGACACTCAAAGTCAAGAAAATTATATCTAAAACATGCATAACATGGTCCTACTGGTCGTAATTCACAGTCTCGAACAGGGTTACTATACTATCTAGCACATCACAAGATTATCCTGACAGGTACTAATGATATCACACAACAAGAAGGGAGAAGAAGGATAGGAAAGACAGACCTGCTAACCCATCACCTGCGGCATCGGTCTCCTCGACCCTCAGGGCAAAAACTCCACCCCTCTGGTGTTGGGTATGATGCTGTGCTACAGGTGGCCTAGTTCCCTCTATCTGACCCTGTGCTCCACCAAGTGGGGGTGCCGAGGGACAATCCTTTATCTGGTGAGCGTCGAATCCAAAATAGGCAAACTTTCAGCCTCTTTCTACAAGACCCCAAATGTGTCCCGACTTCTTGCAGTAGGCACAACTCTGCATCCTCTGATCCTGACCTTGAGGCTGATATTGTCCCTACTGAACCCGAGCTGGTGTCTGCACCTACTGAGGCTGGTGCACTATCTTTTGCACACAGGGACGCTTTCCACTCCCACTGGCCCCTCATGAATCATCTCGACTCCTCTTGGACTTGAGCTCCAAGTCATCCTCTTCTGCCATAGCTCCCAATAAAATCTCCTCAAAAGTAGCATTTTTGTTGCTCTTAGTCAAGGACTTGACTTCCTTAACCAAGCCCTTCCTGAACCTCCTAGCCTTTGCTGTCTTGCTAAGGCCTTCCATAAATCTGCCCAGGCGGCAGAACTCTCCAGCGTACACTTCTACTGTCAGGTTCCCTTGAACAGGTTCTCGAACTGTGTCTCTAAAGCGCCAAGTCAGTATCGAAAAAGAACTTCTTCTTGAAAAGCTTCTTGAAAGCCTCCCAAGTCTGCCCTTCTACCAACCCTGGGGCGGTCTGGTACCATGTACGGGCAAGATCCTGCATCTGGCTGCCACTGCCTCTATCTGGAGCCGGGCTGGTATCTCTGCAAGGCGGAAGATCTCCTCTATGTGCTCAATCCAGTCGTCCGCATAAAGGATACCCTCGTACCTTAAAGTCTCGCGGACGCATCTTCTGGAATTTCTGAATGCCCGATGTCTTCGGCTTGTATGGCTGAACCTGCCCTCCCTGCGGCTGGGCAGTCACCTTCTCTACTGCTACCATGGCTAGCTGATGGGCATTGTCAATGCCCTGCCTCATGTCCTCTGCCTGGCGTCGCTGCATCTCCATCATCTGCTGCATGAAAGCGAAATACTGTGCCACATCAACTGTCCCCTGGGGCGGTGGTGGTAGCATCCCCTGAATTCCGGGGGTAGTCCTCGGAGCTGGTGGAGGAGCACCCCCAAAAGTTGCAGACGGGCCCACCTGAGCTGGAATAAGAGCATGTGGTCCCTGGGGCCTGCTGAGTCGAACGAGAAGTAGCAGACCTCTCAGTGGTATCCCTAAGACCAGAGCGCTGCGATCGTGTCTCCACCATCTTGAAGACAGATCAAACAAAGAATCAATTACTGAGAAGGAAGCGATATAATCAAAGGAGGACAGTTATTTCAAAAGAAGGCAATTATCAGCAAGAATGTGCAGATGGCACGAATTAGATCAGAATTCTTCCTAACTGTGATTGAGTACCTCTTCGCTAATGCCTATTTCTTAGTTCCTATTGCAGGCTCAGTACAACTAAGTCGCCGTACTACCACGATATCGTAATAATACGAATCGGACCTGCATGGACCACCACTAAAAATGTGTCACGACCCACACCTAGTGTAAGGGCACAAGTGCGTAACCACGCCCAGCCTACGCCAGAGAATCGCGGTAGAACGCTGTTCTAGGTCACTATCTAAACCAACTCAAGCAATTGTATAATGTACTTGTCTTAAAACTCAACTCCGAACGGAGGCAAGTACAGAAATAATATAACTCAATCACAGTCTAAGCATGATAGGATATCACAGAATTCTATAACTAAAAGAAAACAATAAAAAACTACTAAAAGATAATAACTCAAAACAACTCAAAATAAGACAACTCTCAAATTATTACCATTCAAGTTCCAGTAAAGAAATCTAAAACAGTCTACTAAACTAGTCTCCCGATCACTCGAGAGTCGGGCCAAAGGTAGCTAATCCCTCTCCAGATCCATAGTGGTAGGGCAAACAACCTCAGGGCTAACATCTGTAATATTTCAACAGGTCCAGTCAGGACAAGAACGAATACATCTCATCAAGTAAATCCAAGTAAATGACGAAAACCATAAAACAATTATAGAGAATTTTATTGATAAAGCTTAGGAATTTGAGATAGTTTAAGATGTAAAACTATAGTAAAAGAACAACGAAAGGAAAGCTGTGAAACAGAATATCATGTCAATGAAGACTGTAAATAAAGCTAGCTGAACCAGAATAATGTGATATGAGTCCAGTAGTACAATGTATGTCAAGTGTGATTCCATTCAATGATCCAAGTAGGGTAATTCTTGCAATGGTTCTTATGATGATTCTAGTAAAGATTCTAGACACTACTCACAGTGTGTTTTAAAATACTGAGATCGACATGTAAACGGCTAGGGGTAATCCGGCACATCACACACTGGCCAAGTCTGGAACAGCTATCATTCTTGTATAATTCACAGGGAGGTGGTTCGAGTATTTAGGAATGTTTACATGTCTACTCAAGTATTTCCTCGCCCGACAAATATGAATGAATCCATAACACGACACGTAAATCGAGAATAAATCTAGCCAGAACATGAAGGTGCTTGTAGGTGATTCTTGTAATAGTTCTTGTAATAGAGGCTAGACAAGTAAGGTATGTGTGTCATATACATAGATTCCAGAAAAATATCAATTCGTGTTTGTAACCGAGAATCAAATAGAATTGACTAAAACTGAAATATAGAATTCGACAAGTAAATGAAAGAACTTTTAGATAATGTACTCGCCTGACAATCCAAGCTGCTGGTAAGGATGTATAAATGAACTGGAGTGATATAACCTATTTTAAGTATCCACATGTCACAACCAGTCTAAAATATCAAAGAAAATAGCTACAATGCAAGACTACATGCTTCTAGGTCCCTTTTGGTCAAGTCAACCCTTGGTCAACTCTGGTTAAACCCGGTCAACGCTGGTCAAACCTGGTAAAACCTGGGTCAACTAGTCCGTCTACTAATTTCTAGGTCATACACAAAATTTCAGGTCATTCAGAGTTCGTTTGAGTTGAATTGGATCAAATTTGACCCAAAGTTGACTTTTGTCAACTTGGTCAACTTGTCGGCCAATTCGACTTAACTAGGCTCAAAATGACAAACCAAATCTGTCCTAGGACTCCTATAGTTATATTCACAACTATAATCTATTCTAAGAGGGTTTCCAAGTATAATATCTATATACATATAGGTATATACACACACATGTGTATATACAATACAAGTCAACCTTAAGCCTAACAAAAGATGGTGTGTGTGTGTGTGTCCTGGTGCTTACTGAAATGGCAAAAATCTGAGATTAAAAACAGAAAACACAACCATGGTATACCACAATTTAATATACTATTATCTACATATATATATACAAAGTAAGAAAACTACATATATATATATATATATATATATATATATATATATATATATATATATATATATATATATATATATATATATATAAAATATATATATATATATATATATATATACACACAACTCTTAAATGGAAAGATTCGCAATGGTGCGAGATAATTTAAAGAGTCTAAAATCTGGAAATAAATCTCCCTCGAGCCATTCTCAATATGTATGCATTAGCAATGGGTTTCAACGGGGTTTATATATATATAATTAAATATATGTATACATAGCTATATAGAAAGCATATATACTCATAAATGATGGAAAATTATGAAACAAAACCAAAAGTTGGTTCCCACATATCCGAAACCTCATATACATATTAAAAACTCAGAATTTATAAGTTAAAGGCTGGAAAACAAAATATCACATTTCAACTCAAAATCGAAATTAAAAAAATAACCCAATTTCACACAACGACTCAAAATGCAAAATACACCAAACGAACCCGCGAAACTCGGCATACACGTTGGTCTCGACCCACATGATGCGTTCGTATACTCTCGGGTTCGAAATTGTGTCCGCATCGTGTCCACAAAATGCGTATCGGAAATTCCCGATACCGCGTGATACACGTACGTTCTCGCTCGTTTGAGCGCCGCACACACAACGAAACGCCCCGTGCTTGTGCACGTAGCTGGGGTGGTCCTGGGGTAGGTCTAGGACACGGCCATACAGCGACACGCTGCTCGAAGCAGCGCACGCGGCCCCCGTACCCGTACGGCCTGCAGCACGCGCGCGCGGTTCGGCCTCCGTGGCTCGCTCGTCGGGCCACGCCGTGACTCGGGGTTCGCCCTACGGGTAGTCTAGGTATAGGTCAATGTGCCCCAGGTCCTGGAACGGGTCTTCGTTGCGTCGTGTGCGCGCACGAAGTCTGTTTCAGTCCCAAATTTCATCCGGGTGCACAGAATGGCTGAACAGTGCACGCGCGATTACTCCGCGCTCGCTCGACGAAACGTTGTAAAATTTTACGATCATGTGGGTATAGGTTGCCCTTACATGCTCATAAAATTTCACGCAAGATGGAGCTCTGTGCGTCGAGTTATGACGCACAGACTGCAGGGCATGCACGGGATCTCGTGCACGCGTGTCCGTGTCCGTTCGGATGCCGAAATTGTGTCGATTTCCGATCCGTCTTCACGAAAGTTGGTACAAATCATATAAGGAAGGATTTCGTGAAACAGAATAAAAAATTCACACTTTTCAATTCTAAGTTGCATTTTGCCGAACACGTGCCACGTGAGCCCGATACGTGTCCGATACCGCTATCAAACGAAGTCAAAACCCAAATAAACTTTGTACACAGATCAAGGGTGCCTATATGGATGCAATAATGAAGAAAATTCAAGAGAAACAAATGTAGATCGGGATTTACCTATTGAGTGTCAAAAACTCAATGAACGGGGCTCCTCGGTTGTCGTGTCGGTCGATTTTCCTCAAGCAAAAGCCTCCGCCTCCTCGCTAGAAATGCTCCAGCAGATCCTCCTCTCCTCGATGAGTGCAACGGAGTTCGTTTGGGAAGAAACGGACTCCGAATGAAGGAAATATGAGTTTTGGAGAAGGGGATCTATTAGGGTTTCCTAGTGGAGGCTCAAAACTTCACAAATGAATGCAAGGGGGAGGGGTACTGCTGTTTGGGCGGCCAAAGGGGTTCTCTAGGGTTAGGATTTCACTTGGGCCAACTTGTTCTCAAGAAATGGGCCCAAGTCAAAAAGACTAAAAGACAAGCATGAAAGAGGCTAAAAAAATCAATTAAAGCCTTTAAAAATAAACTAAAGCCTAAAATAAATTCTAAAAATAAAAAATAATAATTCTAAGGCATGGTTAGGCTCCTATACAATGTCCTCTAAGGCTAAACCAGTTGCTAGCACAACAAAAGTCAACATATCTAGAAAATCACAAAAAGGCCAAAATGGCTAAAAAGACTAAAATGACTAAAAATTCATTTAAAACATTCTAAAATAACTAATTAATTCTAAAATAATTCCTACAAGGTCAAATTAATTCTAATTATTACTATTAGGCTTCTAGTCAATGTTGGCTAAGTTAAACCCATTTATGCTACACAAACATCAAACGAAACTACCTATCATTACATGAATTCAATAAATTAATAAATAACATAATAATTACAAAATGACCAAAATATCCCTAAATTGAAAATGTGGTGGTTACAGTCTCAGTATGCAATTACGAAGTTTACTGACGAAGCATCTAAGGCTCGTCGGTTTGAGCAGGGCTTGAGGCCTGCTCTGAAGGATCAAGTTGTGGTTTAGAAGTATAAGACTTTTTAGGAGTCTTATGAGCACGCAAAAGAGTTAAGCCCACACTATCCTGCGACAGTGCCAGTGCAAGCGTCGGCACAGAGTATGCATAATAAGAGACCGAACAGTGGTAGTAGGTATGAGGGACCAAAGCGCCAGAATCACGGTAGCTATCAACGACCCAACCAGGGTAGACCATTCTGCAACAAGTGACGCAACAGAGGGCACTTCGCTAATGAGTGTCAGGTGCTAGAGGGTGGTTGCTTCAAATGTGGTCGCATGGGCCACGGATTCAGAGACTGTCCAGAGAGGGGCCATTAGAACCCTCCGAGGCAGCAGCATCAACAGAATCGTGGACAGGCACCACGACCCCACCAGCCACCACAGAATCAGAGGCCCGGTGCTCAGGGCCGAGTCTTTGTATTGAATCAGAAGGAAGCACTTGCATCAGATGCTGTCGTGATAGGTATATTGTTATTTAATGGCATTCCTGCACGTACTTTATTTGATTCTGGTGCCACACATAGTTTTATATCTGAAGACTATGTTAAGGAACATGAAATAAAAATGTCAATGCTGAATGTATATCTTAGTGTTAGTACTCTATCAGGAGTGGAGATGCCTACTAACATGATATGTAGGGATGGCTACATAGGGGATAGAAAACTATTATTGGATATAATCGTGCTCGATATTATGGAATATGATATCATTCTGGGAATGGATCGGTTAAGTGCATGTTGTGCGACGATTGACTGTGCAAAGAATCGAGTTGTGTTTCGACTACCTGGAGAAACAAAATTCTCTTACTCGGCCGATTCGTCGACGAAGGCATCGATGGTGATTTCAGCTACTACGGCCCAACGAATGTTACATTCTGGCTGCGAAGGGTACTTTGTTTTTGTTTGAGACACACACAAGAATGGTGCAGACTCAGCTAACACTGAAGTCGTGGCAGAATTTCCTGAGGTGTTTTCTGACGAAATACCCAGACTGCCTCCGGACCGAGAGATTGAATTCAATATCAATACATCTCCAGATGCTCATCCGATCTCAAGGGCTCCATATAGGATGGCGCCTGCTGAATTAAATGAACTCAAGGTGCAGTTACAAAAATTATTGGACAGGGGGTATATCAGACCCAATGTTTCTCCATGGGGTGCTCCTGTGCTATTTATGAAGAAGAAAGATGGATCGATACGGCTGTGCATCGACTATCGCGAGCTAAACAAAGTTATAATTCGGAACAAGTACCCATTGCCTCGAATAGATGACCTCTTCGATCAGTTGCAAGGGGCATCTGTATTTTCAAAGATTGATCTTCGCTCAGGCTATCATCAGTTAAAGATCAAACCAGATGACGTTCCTAAGTCTGCATTCCGAACCAGATATGGACACTATGAATTCTTGGTCATGCCCTTCGGACTGACCGACGCCCCTGTCGCTTTCATGGATATGATGAACAGAGTCTTTCGGCCCTTCTTAGATAAATTTGCGGTCGTGTTCATCGATGATATCCTAATCTACTCGAAAAGCAGAGAAGACCATGCAAAGCATTTAAGAATAGTATTACAGACTCTACGGGAAAATCAGCTCTATGCCAAGTTGAGCAAATATAAATTTTGGATGAGTAGCATGTCGTTTTTAGGGCACGTTATCTAAGCAGAAGGTGTGTTCATTGGCCCAAAGAAAATTAAAGCCGTAGTGGATTGGAAGCAACCCACGTCGGCGAGCGAGATCCGAAGTTTCTCGGCTTGGCAGGCTACACAGGAAGTTTGTCAAATATTTTTCAGAAGTTACAGCGCCTTTAACTCGGCTAACCCAAAAGGGAGTTGCATTTGATTGGACTGATGAGTGCGAGACTAGCTTCCAAAATCTGAAGCAACGTCTCGTGTCAGCTCCAATCCTTGCACTTCCACACGATGTCGAGGGATTCCAGATATACAGTGATGTGTCCGGATTAGGTTTGGGATGTGTATTGACTCAGAGAAGGAAAGTGATATCGTATGCCTCAAGACAGCTTAAGCCACACGAAAAAAATTATCGAACGCACAATTTGGAATTGGCAGCGATAGTGTTTGCATTGAAATTATGGCGGCATTACTTATATGAAGTAGCTTGCGAGATCTTCACCGATCATAAGAGCCTGAAGTACATCTTTAGTCAAAAGGATTTAAATTTACGGCAAAGACATTGGTTAGAGCTTATAAAAGATTACGACTTGACGATCGCGTACACCACAGGAAAAGGCAATGTGGTGGCGGATGCGTTGAGTCAGAACTTTGTGGGATCAATCAGTATTGACAAACGAATATTGAAGGAATTAGAGAGCATGGGAATTAAGCTCCAGATTCATGGCTGAAATGTACGACTGGCTCAACTTCAACTTGAGCCGAGTTTGTTAGAAAAGATTAAGACTGCACAGAGGGCGGATGAGTTCTTGATTAAGTTTGGAGGAATGATAGAAAAGGGTGAAGCAAGTTACTTCACCAGGCACGAGGACAGATCATTACGACTTAAGGGGAGGCTATGCGTCCCGAAGGATGAAGAACTTCGGAAAGAAATCTTGACGGAGGCTCATTATGCCAAGTATTCATTGCACCCAGGAAGTACAAAAATGTATAAAGATTTGCATACGACCTTCTGGTGGCATGGTATGAAACAAAATGTGGCCTTCTTTGTCTTGCGATACTTAGCTCGTCAACGAGTCAAGGTGGAACACCAGAGGACCGACGGAGAGATGCAGAATCTCATGATCCCAGAATGGAAGTGGGATCATATAACCATGGATTTTATAGTTGGCTTACCGAAGACGCAGCAGGGGAATGATGCAATTTTGGTCATCATTGATCGATTAACCAAATCTGCACATTTTTTTGCAATGAAAACCACATGGAGCGTCGATCGGTTAGCTCAGCTATACTTGGATGAAATTGTTCGATTACATGGGGTGCCGGCATCAATATTGTCGGATCGGGATGGGAGATTTGTATCGCACTTTAGGGTCAGTTTACATTCGGCCATGGAAACGCAATTGAAATTCAGTTCTGCATACCATCCGCAGACCGATGGCCAGACCGAGAGGGTGAATCAGATACTTGAGGACATACGACGGCTTTGTGCAATTGATCTGAAAACCAGTTGGGACACTCACTTGCCGCTAGCAGAATTTGCCTACAACAACAGTTACCAGTCGAGTATACAAATGGCTCTGTATGAAGCATTATACGGGCGAAAGTGTCGGTCTACGATTTGTTGGGATGAAGTCAGTGAACGACAGGTACTTGGTCCAGAGATGGTGGAGCAGGCCGTCGAGAAAGTTCGTATGATTCGGAAGAAGTTACTTGTGGCACAAAGTCAGCAGAAGTGTTATACGGATACTCATCGACGACCATTGGAATTTATGGTAGGCGATCACATATTTCTGAAGGTCACCGATGCACGGAGTTATGCAATTCGGTACGAAAGGAATGTTAAGTCCGAGATTTGTTGGCCCGTTTGAAATCCTTAAGCGAGTTAGCCCAGTTGCCTATCAGATCAGGTTACCACCGGCATTGGATGGAGTGCACGATGTCTTTCATGTTTTCCAACTACGGAAGTATGTGCATGATCCAAGCCATGTGGTAGACTTCGGTCAGTTAGGTCTACGAGCTGACTTGTCTTATCTGGAGAAACCCGTGCAGATTTTGGATAGGAAGGATAAAGTTATGCGGAATCGAGTTGTTCCTTTGGTTCGAGTGCTTTGGCAAAATCATTCCGTCGAAGAGTCGACTTGGGAACTTGAAGCGGATATGAAGAAAAAGTTTCCTTCGTTATTCAATCTAGGTGGGTTTGTGTTTAAGTTTCGGGGATAAAACTTTTTGTTAGTGTATTAATATGTAATGCCACGGATTCGGAGACTGTCCAGGGAGGGGCCATCAGAACCCTCCGAGGCAGCAGCATCACCACCAGCATCAACAGAATCGTGGACAGGCACTACGACCCCACCAGCCACCACAGAATCAGAGGCCTGGTGCTGAGGGCCGAGTCTTTGCATTGACTCAGAAGGAAGCACTTGCATCAGATACTGTCATGACAGGTATATTGTTATTTAATGTCATTCCTACACGCACTTTATTTGATTCTGGTGCCACACATAGTTTTATATCTGAAGACTATGTTAAGGAACATGAAATAAAAATGTCAATGTTGAATGTATACGTAGTGTTAGTACTCCATCAGGAGTGGAGATGCCTACTAACATAATATATAGGGATGGTCACATATATATCGAAGACAGGAAGCTATTATTGGATGTAATCGTACTCGATATCAAGGATTATGATATCATTCTGGGAATGGATTGGTTAAGTGCATGTTGTGCGACAATTGACTGTACGAAGAAGCGAGCTGTGTTTCGATACCTGGAGAAACAGAATTCTCTTACTCGGCCAGTTTGTCGGCAAAGGCATCGATGGTGATTTCAGCTACTACTGCCTGGCAAATGTTACATTCTGGCTGTGAAGGGTACCTTGCTTCTGTTCGAGACACACGCAAGAATGGTGTAGACTCAGCTAACACTGAAGTTGTGTCAGAATTTCCTGATGTGTTTTCTGATGAGATACCCAGAATACCTCCGGACCGAGAGATTGAATTCACTATCGATACATTTCCAGATGCTCGTCCGATCTCAAGGCCTCCGTACAGGATGGCGCCTGCTGAATTAAAGGAACTCAAAGTACAGCTATAAGAATTGTTGGACAGGGGATATATCAGACCGTGTTTCTCCGTGGGGTACTCCGGTGCTATTTGTGAAGAAGAAAGATGGATCGATGCGACTGTGCATCGACTAGCGCAAGCTAAACAAAGTTACAATTCGGAACAAGTACCCATTGCTTCGAATAGACAACCTCTTCGATTAGTTGCAAGGGGCATCTATATTTTCAAAGATTGATCTTCGCTCATGCTATCATCAGTTAAAGATCAAATCTGATGACATTTCTAAGTCCGCATTCCGAACAAGATATGGACACTATGAATTCTTGGTCATGCCCTTCGGACTGACCAACGCCCATGCCGCTTTCATGGATATGATGAACAGAGTCTTCCGGCCCTTTTTGGATAAATTTGTGGTCGTGTTCATCGATGATATCCTAATCTACTCGAAGAGCAGAGAAAACCATGCAGAGCATTTGAGAATAGTATTACAGACTCTATGGGAAAATCAGCTCTATGCCAAGTTGAGAAAGTGTGAATTTTGGATAAGTAGCGTGTCGTTTCTAGGGCACGTTATCTCAGCAGAAGGTGTGTCCGTTGACCCAAAAAAAATTAACACGTTATCTCAGCAGAAGGTGTGTCCGTTGACCCAAAAAAAATTAAAGTCGTAGTGGATTGGAAGCAACCCACGTCGTCGAGCGAGATCTGAAGTTTTCTCGGCTTGGCAGGCTACTACAGGAAGTTTGTCAAGGATTTTTTGAAAGTTGCAGCGCCTATAACTCGGCCAACCCAGAAGGGAGTTGCATTTGATTGGACTGATGAATGTGAGGCTAGCTTTCAAAATCTGAAGCAACATCTCGTGTCAGCTCCAATCCTTGTACTTCTAGACGATGTCGAGGTATTCCAGATATACAATAATGTGTCCAAATTAGGTTTGGGATGTGTATTGACTTAGAGAGGGAAAATGATATTGTATGCCTCAAGACAGCTTAAGTTGCACGAGAAAAATTATCGAATGCACAATTTGGAATTGGCATCGATAGTATTTGTATTAAAATTATGGCAGCATTACTTATATGGAGTGGCTTGCGAGATCTTCACCGATCACAAGAGCCTGAAGTACATCTTTACTCAAGAGGATTTAAATTTGTGGCAAAGACGTTGGTTGGAGCTTATAAAAGATTACGACTTGACGATCGCGTACACCCCAGGAAAAGACAATATGGTGGTCGAGTCAGAACTTTGTAGGATCAATCAGTATTGACAAACGAATATTAGATGAATTAGAGAGCATAGGAATTGAGCTCCAGATTCGTGGCTGAAATGTACGACTGGCTCAACTTCAACTTGAGCCGAGTTTGTTAGAAAATATTAAGACTGCACAGAGGGCGGATGAGTTCTTGATTAAGATTAGGGGAATGATAGAAAAGGGTGAAGCAAGTAACTTTACCAGGCACGAGAACGGATCATTACGACTCAAGGGGAGGCTATGCGTCCTGAAGGATGAAGAACTCCGGAAAGAAATCTTGATGGAGGCTCATTATGCCAAGTATTCGTTGCACCCGAGAAGTACAAAAATGTATAAAGATTTACGTACGACCTTCTGGTGGCATGGTATGAAACGAGATGTGGCCCTCTTTGTCTCGCGATGCTTAGCTTGTCAACGAGTCAAGGTGGAATACCAGAGGCCCAACGGGGAGATACAGAACCTCGTGATCCCAGAATGAAAGTGGGATCATATAACCATGGATGTTATAGTTGGCTTGCCGAAGACGCAGCGGGGGAATGATGCAATTCGGGTCATCATTGATCGATTAACCAAATCTGCACATTTTCTCGCAATCAAAACCACATAGAGCATCGATCGATTAGCTCAGCTATACTTGGATAAAATTGTCTGATTACATAGGGTGCCGACATCAATAGTATCGGATCGGGATGGAAGATTTGTATCGTATTTTTGGGGCAGTTTACATTCGGCCATGGGAACGCAATTGAAATTCAGTTCTGCATACCATCCGCAAACCGATGACCAGACCGAGAGGGTGAATCAGATACTTGAGGACATGTTACGGCTTTGTGCAATTGATCTGAAAACTAGTTAGGACACTCACTTGTCGCTAGCAGAATTTGCCTACAACAACAGTTACCAATCGAGTATATAGATGGCTCCGTATGAAGCATTATACAGGCGAAAGTGTCGGTCTCTGATTTGTTGGAATGAAGTCGATGAACGACAGGTACTTGGTCCAGAGATGGTGGAGTAGGCCGTCGAGAAGGTCCGCATGATTCGGGAGAAGTTAATTGTGGCACAAAGTCACAGAAGAGTTATATGGATACTCATCGACGACCATTAGAATTTGTGGTGGGCGATCATATATTTCTTAAAGTGTCACTGATGCGCGAAGTTATGCGATTTGGTACGAAGGAGAAGTTATGTCCAAGATTTGTTGGCCCGTTTGAAATCCTTAAGCGAGTCAGCCCCATTGCCTATCAGATCGCGTTACCACCGGTATTGGATGGAGTGTACGATGTCTTCCATGTTTTCCAACTACGGAAGTATGTGCATGATCCAAGTCATGTGGTAGACTTCTGTTGGTTAGGGCTAAAAGCTGACTTATCCTATGTGGAGGAGCCCGTGCAAATTTTGAACAGAAAGGATAAAGTTCTGCGGAATCGAGTCATTTCATTGGTTCGAGTGCTTTGGCAAAATCATTCCGTCGAGGAGTCGACTTGGGAACTTGAAGCGGATATGAAGGAAAAGTTTCCTTCGTTATTCGATCTAGGTGGGTTTGTGTTTAAATTTCGAGGACAAAACTTTTTGTTAGTGTATTAATATGTAATGCCCTGAATGCCGTTACGGAGCACGGATCGGGCTAGCGGCCGAATGCCCGAGTCGGATGAGAATTAGAGAACTTTACTTAGGAAAAGTTTACCAGGATTGCGGGATAATGAATTGAGATGCTTTCCTCGTTATAGATTGGACTCTTTTGAAATGATGCCCAAGATGCAGTGGCACGCGTCTTAGGGGAAGAGTTCTATATAAGAGTCGTTTGCCCCGAGACCGTTGCCCTACTGGTTTTCGATGTCGCTTTTGCTGTTGGCTTTTGTGTGCATTTTCGTGATTGTTTTTTATAAATGTTTTCATGGATTTACTTTCATTGTCTATGCATTTCATATCGAATCACTGCAAGAAAGAGAAGAAGTATGCTGACCAGACGTTGGTACCAATGCAGGTGCTAACGCAGTGAACCGAGCTTGACGTTACGTGGAAGACCTCTTTCTTTCGGCAATTCACCAAAGTGGCTTTGATCCTTCGACGATCCTTAATCTTCGCGCGTAACAATGGTAGACTTGTTATTACGTTCGGTGCTTAATAAAAGATGCCTAGTAATAATTCAAAAAGATAATGAAAGATAAATTAGCACATCACATGGCTAGGCTTATGTTGCAAATCAAATGATGCTTGTATGTTGCGATATGAATTATTGAATAGGTGATGCAAAGACCCAAGTATTGGACGGTAAGTATATCGGACTTCGATTCGAAAGAATGTTAAAACAAGTGAATAGTCCCTTAGTTGGATAAACGAGTATGCGAGCCTATAGCTCAAGGCGAGACGGTAAGATGGTAAGAAGGTAAGATGGCAAGATGGCAAGATAAATGAGAATTGTGGCTTACGTGAAGAACGTGTAGGCAACTCTAGAGGGGGGTGAATAGAGCTTGTGTCAGAAATATCCAAATAAAATTTAACTCTATCACAAACAGAATATAATCAGAGAATTGAATACAGAAATAATAAAGATCAAGAAAGCATACACAAACACAGCGGTTTTAACCTGGTTTCCCTCGTGGAGGACTAGTCCAGGCCTGAGAACTCTTGCTCAGAATTGAAATCCACTATTTATGAAATAGTAGTTAAACCATGTGCCTTTACTCAGAAGAGCACGTCAACTTCTTACAAAGATCGCTGGGGCGACACTTAATGGCCTTTGGGCTTTGTTTGGCTTGGTGGAGCTTGGGCTTCTTTGATGTAGTTTTAGGGATAAGTGTTCTAAGCCAAAAGTACTCAGTGCTAAGTCAGCTTACATCATTCTAGACTCAATAAAGATAAAATGATACAGACTTAGACTATGAGTACGCTGCAGGAGATTTGACGACGTCCATCTTGTATCGAGTTCTGACTTGATGTGTCATATTGAATCATGACAAGTATCATGCTGTTAAGTTATCAATATTTGATTGTTTGTGATCCAGTTTGGGTCAAAAATCTCCCCTATATTGATAATTGACAAAATGATATTTGTATATCCAATGTTCATACCTGGACACATGTTGAGGGAAGTTATACGCGGGCATGAGATGTAGTAGCTCCCCCATAGTCCAATGTGTCCTATCGTGAGAATAGTATCTTTTTCAAACACAATATGATGCATAATATTTTATCATGAATGCATACAAGTCACCTATCAAATATATATCTTCCCTTTTTGGCATTTATCAAGTATATGTAATCCCAAAAAAAACAGAGGATGGATAATATTGCAAGCACACAATTATAACTCAAACATAACAGAATAACCAGCAGTTTTTAACTAGAAAATCTAGACAAACTGAAACTGCACTCATACAGGAATAAAAAAACATAATACAATACATAAAAAAATTGAGAAAGATCATCATCAGCAGCAGCAGAGACACCCATTACGGAGCGTGAGATGGTCCAGCAGTATCAGAAGGATCAGTGTCGGAATGACGAGGATCAACAAGTGCTGCGTCCGGGTCCAGATACCGCATGACCTAGGGGTCGTCGATACGGTAACCTTCGCAAGAAGGGTCCCGCCCCATAGGGAATGGCATAGTTGGATGCCGAGTCAAGCTGTACTAGATGTCGTGCAGCGAGTTGCTGATGGCACTCATCTACAAAGTAGTACGATAATCCAGCTGAGTCTAGCGGTTGTCTTCCAATCGAAAGCGATTGCGTAACATCGCCTGAATAGAATCAAGGGTAGCAGGCAGCTCGGGCTCAGGAGCTGTAGGAGCATCTGGGGCATCTGAGTCGAAAGACTCAGGCTCAGCAGGAGAAGCGATAGCAGTAAGAATTCTTTGTGCCTTGGTCAGAAAGGCAGTAGCAGGAAGAAATGAGCACTCTTCAAGAGGAATATGAAAAGCATGAAATATCATTGGTAGATACATATCGTAAATCAAGGATCGAGGCTTTGGTCTCACACGAATCATGCAGTCCATCATTGTGCGAGGGAGGTTGAAAGGAATATGTAAGTGCATGTGATAAAGGGCCGAGATCTCAAGATAGGTCACTTCAACGGTTGATCCTATTTTGGGCAGGAAAGTGGAAAAGATGATACGATGAAGTTCGTAAAAATATGGGTTGAGATATTTGGCAAGGAGCTTGCGAGGACGTGTGTTGGGAGTGCACAAGTCGTCCTTGAAGCTCTCAAGAGGCGTGCCTTCTGGAAAGTGAAAATATCGGGCATCAATAAGTTTCTCCTAAGTATTTGGTTCCGGTATGTCGAGATATTCGACAAGTTCAAAATAATCGAAAGAAATATTTATGCCGGCGACACGGGAGTAAATATGCGTGTCGTCAAAAGTTATGTTACAATAAAACATCTGTATGGCCGAGAGGTAAACTAGAGAGGAGGTGGCCACAAGTTCATCCATACACAAATCGTGAAGCAAAGAGTCATATATCAAAAAAATGGTAAAGTTGATTGGATGACCGGGGTACACACTACGAGAGCAAAAATCCGTATACCACTCATTGGAGGCTTCTAATGAGACAAAGATGAGCTCATTGTAGGTGTTAGGGGAGGGTGGTGGAGGTGGATTAAATAGGGGATGAATGTGAGGAGGGAAAGGAGGAGGAGGTTGAGGATTTGATGAAGATGCCCCATCACTCCTCATTCTTTTTCCAATATTGAACAATCTAGGAGCCATTACTAAGAGTAGATGAAAGATTTGAAAAGGAGAAGAAAAAGAGTAGATATACCTTAACTAATGGTGGAGGAAGAAGGAGAATCACTTCAAACCTTTGCTCATTTGAATTGGGGAGAGAAAGCTTGAAGATGATGAAGTTCTAGGGTTAGGGTTTGAAGAGAGAGAGGTTTGAGAGGGTTTTAGAATGGTGGAGATGAAGAGGGAGATGCAATTTTCGGGTTTAAGAAGGCTAGGGCCGGCAGGGTGCAACATATCGTAGCCATTGGATCAACAAAATGAAGGGCTGAGAGCTAATTGAGGTTCTGGAACAGGGACACAGAGTTCGGCCCGAACTCTGTGTGGGGACAGAGTTCGGCCCGAACTCTGCCTCCCTGGGGCCAAAATTTAATTTAATTAAAAAGGATTTCAAATGAAGGGAAATAAAGGCTATAAATATAGTCTTAAATGAGGAATAAGTGGAATTCAATGATCATAAACCAAATTAACAAGGCAATAATAATTGTGAGGCAGTAATCAGTGCAGGTTGTATCACCTCAGGTTAGCTGTAGGGGTCAGATCCCAGCTAGCCGTAGTCCGAAGACTAGTGCACCGTGTCGCTTAGGCTTTTACGCCTTATTGACAGAAGGGCCCTTTCGGCTTGTACCTAAGACAAGACATCAAGCACGATATGACTGACAGTTAATGTCGCAGAGACAATTTAGTGTATGATATGTTCATTCAAAATTCCTAATTCTTTACGAAGAAAATTGAATCGCTCTTCGGCTAGTGGTTTGATGAAAAAGTCTGCTAACTGATGATCGGTGTCGATAAATTCTAAGTTAATGGTGTCGTGTTCTTGATGATCACGCAGAAAGTGGTGACAAATCTCAATGTGTTTCGTGTGTGAGTGGCATACTGGGTTCTTAGTCAAATTGATGGCACTAGCGTTATCACAAAAAATGGGAATATGCACAAAAGATAAGTTATAGTCTTCAAGAGTTTGTTTCATCCACAGAATCTGAGCACAACAATGACCAGCTGTAATGTACTCAGCCTCTATTGTGGATAGTGCTACAGATTTCTACTTTTTACTAAACCATGAGACTAAAGCTTTTCCTAACAAATGACATGTACTGCTGGTACTCTTACGGTCGACTTTGTATCCCGTAAAATTAGCATCGAAATATCCGATCAGTTCAAAGGAAGTGGTTTTGGAATACGACAAGCCTACCATAATTGTACCTTTAAGGTATCGAAAGATACGCTTAACAGCGGTCATGTGTGATTCTTTAGGGTTAGCTTGGTATCTAGCACATAAGCACACGTTAAACATAATATCGGGACGACTAGCAGTTAAATATAATAAACTACCAATCATATATCGATACTTACGTTGATCGACTGGTTTGTCACTTTCATCAGGTTCCAGCTTTGTTATAGTAGCCATAGGAGTGTCCATAGGTTTGATGTTGTCCAGCTCCAACTTCTTCAGCATGACCTTTGTATACTTCGATTAACTGATGAAGACGCCCAGCAAGTATTGTTTGATTTGCAGGCTAAGGAAGTAGTTAAGCTCCCCCATTATGCTCATCTCAAACTTGTTCTGTATATACTTAGCAAAGTCTTTGCATACTCTCATTAGTAGAACCGAATATAATATCATCAACATAGATTTGCACTAATAAAATGATGTCATCAAGGGATCTTATGAAAAGTATAGTGTCAATTTTCCTTTTTGAGAAACCTTTATCAAGTAAGAAAGTACTAAGGTATTCATACCATGCTCGAAGAGCTTGTTTGAGGCCATAGAGGGCTTTCTTAAGTTTAAAAACATGGTTGGGAAATTTGTGATTTTCAAAACCTAGTGGTTGTTTTACAAAAACTTCTTCTTTGATAAAACCATTTAAGAAGGCACTTTTTACATCCATTTGAAATGACTTAAAATTTTAGAAATTTGCAAAGGCACAAAGCATCTGAATAGATTCAAGTCGTGAAACAGGAGCATACGTCTCATCGTAGTCAATATCTTCCTCTTGGTTATACCCTTGAGCTACGAGACGAGCCTTGTTACGTGTAACTGAACCGTCCTCATTTACTTTGTTACGAAAAACCCATTTAGTACCAATGATCGAATGGTTAGCAGGTTTAGGAACAAGTTCCCACACCTGATTTCGTTCAAATTGGTTAAGTTCTTCTTGTATTGCAGATATCCAAAATTCATCATTAAAAGCTTCTAAAACATTTTTGGGTTCAATTTAGGAAATAAAAGCTGTGCTAGCAATAGAATCTGGTAAAGAAGATCGAGTAGTTACCCCTTTTGATACTTCACCTATTACCAAATTTTCTGTATACGAGGGTTTGAATTAGAATTTCTTTGGTAAGCTCTTCAGAGAATTGTTTTCGGGTGGTACATCCACAAGGGTGAGTGTTGATGGATCATCATCGTCGAAAATTACAGCTGTACTATTGTTCTCATCAAAGGTTACGTTAGTAGACTCTTCAACAATCATGGAGCGTTTGTTGAACACTCTATATCCCTTACTCTTGGCAGCATAACCAAGAAGAATACCTTCGTCAGCTTTGGCATCAAACTTGCCTAAGTTGTCTTTGGTATTCAGGATAAAGCAGCAACAGCCAAACACTCTAAAATAAGAAACATTGGGAGTTCTACCAAACCAAAGCTCATAGGGTGTTTTCTTCGAAATAGGTCGAATCAAAAACCTATTCAAAACATGGCATGCTGTGTTGACAGCTTCTGTCCAAAAATATTTCAAAAAAAAAAAATTAATTTAGCATGACTCTAGCCATATCGCCAAGAGTCCTGTTCTTCTGCTCCACAACACCATTTTGTTGAGGAGTTCTAGGACAAAAAAATTCATGACTAAAACCATTTGTTTCGCAAAACTTTTCGAAGTCAGAATTTTTGAATTCGCCACCATGATCACTTCGGATTCGAGTAATCATGTAGCCTTTTTCATTTTGAACCTTTTTGAAAAATATTTTGAAAACAGAAATAGTTTCACTTTTATTTGTAAGAAAGAACACCCAAGTAAATCTTGAAAAATCATCAACAATAACGAAGGCATAGAGTTTACCGCCAAGACTAGCTACTCTACTTGGACCAAATAAGTCCATATGAAGGAGTTGTAACGGTCTAGTAGTACTTAAAGAGTTGATGGATTTAAATAAAGATTTTGTAGCCTTGTTCTTTTCACAATCAGCACATACCGTATCTTTCTTGAATGTGATATTGGGTAGTCCTCTTACAAGCTTCTTGGTGGATAGTCTTGATATGGTGTCCATGTTGGCATGACCAAGACGGTGATGCCATAATAGTCTTTCGTCCTTGTGAGCGTAGAGGCATCTTCCTGCATTGTTAGTATCTCTAGATAGGTAGAAAATATATATATATGTTATCTTCCCTTATCCCTTCAAAAGCAATGTCTCCAGTTGACCTATCATAGATAAAGCATTTAGTTTTTCTAAAATTAATGTCATAACCGTGGTCAGCAAGATGACTGATGCTGAGTAAGTTATGCTTTAATTCGAAAACTAAACAGACATCATTTATGACAGGAGAAGGGGGATAACCAATTGAACTATTACCTATAATATAACCTTTCAAGTTATTTCCGAAGGATACATATCTTTTTCTTTTCATCGATAGTGTTGCGAATAGATTTGCATCTCCAGCCATATATCACGAGCACCCACTATCGAGAATCCACTTGCTTTTAGTTTGAGCGGGAAGGTCCACCTACACCAAGAGTAGATGTAACCTTTGGTACCCAAGTCTTTGAGGGTCCTGAAATGTTAGTCTTTGGTACCCATGCATATAGATTTATATCAACCAATTTCCTAATTTTGTACTATGGTGAGATATGACCATGTAAGCCACAGTATGTACATGTAGCCTGTTTATTTGTGTTCGGAGCAGGGTGATAGTAATGTCTATGAGTAGGATATGCATGATATTGATTATGTGTAGTAGCAGGATAATAGTTATGTGTAGCAGCATAATGTCTACGAGTAGGTATTTTACGTATTGTATGGGAATAGCTGTACATAAAGGCATGGTTACGTGTTGCATGTGAATGACGTGTTCTATTTTGATGAGTGGTCTTATGTGTTGTGTGTGTGTTGTTGCTCTGAGACTGAGGTTGAGGTTGAGCAATCTGTTTACCCAATCTGATCTCTAATTTCTTAGAGGAAACACTCAGTTCATTATACTTGGCATTTAGACCATCAATTCTAGCAATATCAATCTTGTGTTTGTTCTTTTCTTCAACAAGCTCTTTGTTGAGTGCTGAGAAATCACATTTTTGTTTTTCAATGATCGATTCGGCATCGTGTAAGCTTAATTTAAGCTTAGATACTTCATCGGTGACTTCCGTGGGTGAAGTGTCTCTAATATTATCAAGTAAGCAAGAAAGTTTATGAATCTCTATTTCATAAGCTTTGATCTTCTCCTTAGCATGATATGCTTACTAATAAAATTTCTTGTGATCATTTAGTAGGTGATTAAAAACATCACCCAGTTCATCAAAAGTAAAGTCATCGAGAGGTTCGTTTGTTTCCTTATCAGATGTTGCTATTAGGCAGATGTTAGCCCTGTCTTGAGGAGAGTCACTTCTTCTTCAAACTCACTGGCTTCGCTTTCGTGCCAAATACTAGTGTTGGCGTACTTTCGTGAAGATGGCTTCTTGTAGGGCTTCTCGTATCTGCTTCCTTTCTTTGACGATGAGCTCTTAGGGACCTTGTGAACATTTGAGTATAGTCTCGTTTGGCAATTTCTTTAGGACCAGTTCTTCGACGATGAGCTCTTAGGGCAATTTCTTGTCTTTGGAGCTGTTTCTTCAAAATCTTTAAGATCGAGCTCATGCGTCATCAACTTGCCCATGAGAGTTTCCAGCGTCATGATGGTGAGATCATTTCCTTCTATTATTGTCGTGACTTTGGGATTCCAGGCCTCTGGTAGTCCCCTTAGCACCTTACGTATCTTTTTATGGTTGGAGTAATCTTTACCAAGGGAAGATAGTGGGTTGATGACATCGAGGAACCTTGTGAACATTTGAGTAATAGTCTCGTTTGGCTTCATTTTGAAAGCTTCATATTCTTGTGTCAGCCGACTGATCTTTGATTCTTTAACTTGTGTGGTTCCTTCATGAGTCACCTCCAGAAGCTTCCACACTTTATTTGAGGTGGGGCATGTTGAGACCCTGTTGAATTCAGTCTTGTTTATGGCACAGAAAAGAGCATTAATAGCCCTAGCATCTAGACTTGCATGTTTCTTTTCCAGGTCAGTATACTTGTCGTAGGGTTTTTCGATGAGATTTCCCTCGACAACTATTCTGGCCGATTTCTTATAACTATCAGTTACTATGGTCCACAGGTCAAAGTCTAGAGACTTAGGGGTGGCGTATTTGTGGACTGTCCCTCACCATAGTTGGAAAAGATAAGTTGTGTAGTTTCCATGGATCAGCTCTAGGATGTTAATCCTTAATCAAGAGAACAGAGCTCTGATACCAATTGAAGAACGTATAGGCAACTCTAGAAGGGGTGAATAGAGCTTGTGTCGGAAATATCCAAATAAAATTTAACTCTATCACAAACAGAATATAATCAGAGAATTGAATGCGAAAATAATAAAGATCAAGAGAGCATACGCAAACACAGCGGTTTTAACCTGGTTTCCCTCGTGGAGGACTAGTCCAGGCCTGAGAACTCTTGTTCAGGATTGAAATCCACTATTTGTGAAATAGTAGTTACACCACGTGCCTTTACTCAGAAGAGCATGTCAACTTCTTACAAAGATCGCTGCGGTGACACTTGAAATTTTCCAAGCAACTTTATCTAACTCTTGCACAAATTTTTAACTGAATAGCACTGAGCACTTTTAGGCTTAGAAAGCTTGGCTAGTAGATGGAAAGGTTTTGGCTTGTATGAGGCTATAGGAGAAGAGAAGATGAGATGAAGAGATGAATGAAAATGGTTGAAATTATGCCCTATATATACTAGTCTGGAAGGCAGAATTCGGCCAGAATTCTATCCTTAAAATTCAAAATATGGTCGTTGTACCAGCTAGCAATTGGTAACCCTAAAAATCAACTCATAGAAATCAGGGGACAGAGTTCGGCCCGAACTCTGTGTGGGGGCAGAGTTCGGTCCGAACTCTGCATCCTAGGTGGCAGAATAGCCTTTGGGCTTTGTTTGGCTTGGTGGAGCTTGGGCTTATTTGATGTAGTTTTAGGGATAAGTGTTCTAAGCCAAAAGTACTCAGTGCTAAGTCAGCTTACATCATTCTAGACTCAATAAAGATAAAATGATACAGACTCAGACTATAAGAACGCTGCAGGAGATTTGATGACGTCCATCTTGTATCGAGTTCTGACTTGATGTGTCATATTGAATCATGACAAGTATCATACTGTATAAGTTATCAATATTTGGTTGACTGTGATCCAGTTTGGGTCAACATTACGTACTTGAATTCTGTTATCATGCATGTATGTTTCTTATTTAGTTTAGTTGCATTCACAAGTATGGTTATGGACGACTTATATACAAGGTATAGTTCCTCGAACGGTACTCCGAGGCCACGAAACCGATTCGGCCTAGGAGGAACAATAGTGCTGAAGTAGTAGCACAGTGCTGAAGTAGTAGCATGGTCTTTCGGAAACTTTTCGGTTGGGCTAGCTACCCACTGCTGAAGGGGAGCCGTCTGACCATGATGTCCAAGATGGCGTGTAGTCAGTAACCTTTATATAGACAGGTGGCATAGCTAACAATGTCTTATGCTAATAAGAGTAAGTGTTACTCATAAATATATAGGGATGGCTGTCGACCATGGGTATGATTCACCAAATTGGTGAACGATATGAATTGATTATGTTAGAACAATATGAATTGCTTATGTTTCTAACATCGATGTATGCTTCTTATGTTTTCTATCAATATGAATTGTTAATGGACCCTAAGGCAAGATAGAAAGATCACAAATCAATAGTGTACATTCACATAATTTACTACTGTTGATTTATTGTGAGATTGGTTAGGGCCGCTTACCAGTACATATGTGGCAATGTACTGACCCTCGTCTCCACAGGTGTCGGGAGCCTAGTGGATCATCTTAGACGTTAAAGGTTTGTTGTCCGACTCTTTAGAAGCTTCATACTTCCTTGAAGTTTCCACTTGAAGAAGAAGGCATTTTGTTGAAGGTGGTTATTGTCGCATTATTAATAAAGGAATATGTTGTATGGAACAAGTTGTATCTCATTTCAATATTTTTGCATGTTGTAGCCAAGTTTGGCATTTCATCTCGGCTGTTTGGGAGCCTTATGTTTTCTATTTCAAATATATCAATAAAGAGCTTATTTCAAATCATGTATGTGTTGTCCAACTCAAGGTGAACTTGCTGCAAATCTCTATTCAAAATGTCTCTTTATAAAAGGAACACGAGCACGCCTTGTACAAGTGCAATTTCAGACTTGTACGGCATCACACCTTAGCGAGGATGAACGATTTGGCGTGAATCAAAAGCGGAGGCGAATGATTCCCCGAATCGAGGCGTGACAGCATGTACTCCACCAAACTCTAGCACTCTATCGCTTTTGTATAATTATTCAAAAAAGGAACCCCGAGGTATTTAACCGGGAGGCACCCTCTATCAATATGCACCATGTCATGCCCCATTACCAAAATATAGAGACGGACTAGGCCAGCTATCTCGTATGAGATATAAAGACGTCATACGACGATTACAGCTGTCAAGATACTAAGGGTGCATGCTACAATCAAGTTTCATATGGTCTCGCAGAGCATCTATTTCTCAATCAATTAAAGCAAAAAGCAGTAAATAATGATTATATAAGACAAAGCAGCTAGGCATCCCCGACACTTCATCAAAATGTACTATGAGACTAGCTGCACAAAATGATAAGTTAGTACAAAGAGTCAATAGTACATAACCGTAGACAGTTGCAGTCTGATTTAATTATAATTATGTTAAAGGAAACTAATATCCAGAACAGCTGGCTAAACAGGTGCCGGTGGCTAAACGCCAAGAATAAAATGGAAGATATCAGAGTGGTGAAGAAAAAACCCACTCATGGTCCCCTGAATCCATGTTCCTGGTGTGCACCATTGTTCGGGTAGAAGGCTGGATCCTCTGGCTCTGTTACGAAATTTGGCCAAACAAAACCAGCAGAGTCAGGTCCCGAAGAGTAAGTACCACATGGGAGCACATAATGAATAAGACAAAATCTAAGAGATAAATAAGACCTAGGCCAAGAATTATAGGCTTATATCATATCATCGAGATAATGCGACACCCTTACAACCAAACAAGGACAAAAAGTGTCGTAATTATGCCAAGATAGAGTACATCCTATAATCATGGTCAGGTTAAAGGCTTCCGAGTCGCAACTTCGGTCCATAGCCTATCGTAGCACAATAGCCCAACCCAACAACCAAACAAGGATATGGGTTGGACCACGCACCAAGACAGTCCATGTCCTCGACTACTAATAGAAGAAAATATATCATAAGCAAGTCATTTTACAAGTAGCCAATCAATCCTACGACATTCTAAAGTTTTCCTGGGTTATTCCAGTAATGCATATATATAGGAATCCTCATATCGTATCATATCCAAGCAGGGATAGCCAAACCAATATAATATAGGTAGGCAAAAATGCATTGATCCTTCGTAAGGCGTTCCAATGGTCCTATAAGGAGAGTTGGCTCGGCATATAATAATCAGATACTACACTCCACTAGAGCGAATGAATATACAGTATCCGTGGTGGCCAATCCGACACGTTAGGACAGGGCCTAGGGTGGCTGGTTACGTACAATCTATCTTGAGATTTTGTTCCCTCCTAATGCTTCTACCAATTATTGTTGCTTAGAATTAACCCTATGATTATGTTGGAATCAAATGTCGTAGTCACATATTCTTCCTCCTATATATCATACCTCGATATGGGTACCCTAAGTATGAATCCACATCGACTCAAGGAGTCCTAAATTTGGATCTATCCTTAGTGTAATACATTAAACAAGCAAGCATCCTACCATGTCATTATTACTGACCAATTGCCATGACCGTGCTTGCAATTATGCATGTATTGACATATATCAGGCATAATCACATAGCAGGTAGAGTTGCACCTCAATGCACGAATATAATACCACCTTAATGCGCACATAGATTGTACCTCAGTACACACATAGAAGTTCAGCCATGGAAGTTCCAAAAACTTGTAATGGCCATAATTTACTCATCTGAACTCAAAATCAAGCGAAATAAAAGCCAAAACTGCATGAAATTAAATTCTCTACAACATAGAACGACTAATTTTCAAAAATAACAAGTTTTGATAGATCACTTCCATGAAGAACCCATAAAATCCTAACTTTAAAACTTAGATCTACACTAAACTAGCCATTAAAACCAAAAACTCCAAGAACTAAACTTGTAAAAAATGTGAAGATGCATAATAAAAAGTAATAATATCTAAAAATATCAAAGAATAAAATTTGCAAGTGGTCTCTTCATTTAGTGCAAGATGTACTTGCCTAGGTGGATTGGTGAGAGGAAATGAAATGAGAGTGAATGAGGAGAGAGAGAGTAGAAGAGAGTATTTATAGGGGTGGGGCAAGGTAGCTCCACTAAACCCTAATCCCTATCATGATTTAACCAAATGACTAATGACATGTTCCATCCTACATGAGACAAATAATTAGAAATCTAAGTAAAATCCTGATCATAACATAGTCAAGTTATTCCATCATCGAAGCAGTGAACAACACCTACAACCAGACAAAGACAAGGGGTGGAACACTACTCCACGACGAGACATTGTTCCATGCCATGACCAGGTGCAAATACATGATACTTGTAATCAAGATACAGATACCAGGCACTATACACAGGACTAATACGAAAAAAAAGTATACCGAGAATGGGGAGTGACATCTCTACCCTCTTTAGAAAAATTTTGTCCTCGAAATTTCAATAAGGCTAGTCGAGCTGCTATTCGATCACGAATATACCAAGAATATATAGCAAACGCAATTATCAAAATAACCCATAGCATATGAACAGATAATGGAAGAAACAACAATTAAGTAAATGCACAAGCAATAATCATACCCTAGAAGGAAAGTGATTGGAGACATACGAACAAATATACCTCCTGAGTCAGTCGGGTAGAAATTCGTCCTCGCTATCCTATACTGACTCCCAAAATGGACAAGGGTCAATGCTTAAGATAAGTCGGTACCAATGACTTAACCAAGAACAAGGCTCTACCTAGGACGTACCCTCATAGTAAGGGGACATAATGGGTATTATATATCATGTGGTACGAGAGCAGATAAGTGAGACAAGAAAGTCGTATTCACTCGTCGAATATAGAACTCAAGGAAATATGACAAAGGGAACTCCAAACTCTACCTGCCTTCGAACCTGCTGAACCCCCTACTGCTGCCTTTCTTGACCATGTTGTTGTAGCCTCTGCTGACCCACATGATACGGTCCCACCTGACGCTGTGCTTGTCAGTACATCTGAGCCTGTTGGGCTAATAGACGTCACACTAAAGGCCTGACTGTCGACGTTGGTCTTTCATAAGGTGATGCTACAAGAGATGATAGTGACGGGGACTGTAGAGTCAGCCCTCCTAGCCTTTGTATCTATGGTCAAGTAGCTATACTGTAACACCCAGTTTTCCAAATGAGGGTAATTTTGAACTTTTGTAATTATAATTATAATTTATTGATATTTATATCACATTATAATTTTTATGATTTTTAATCAATTTAAAATTTATTTTAAGTCATGACTTATGATTTTGATGTGCTGCTAGTGAAACCCGAGAGATTGTCTGACCTAGAGCCTAACCATGTGATTGGGTTATTTATTTATCATTTTTAGCCTAGGGGTACTTTGGTTATTTTGACTTATTGGAATTATTTGATTAATTATTGGAGTAGTTATTGTTATTTTTGACTTTGACTAGTTGAGGCTTTGTAGGCTAACCTAGATGTTGACTCTAGCTATGGTGACTTGGTTAGCATGGTGAGACCCTAGTCTAACTTAAGTCAACCCAATTTTAGTCATATAGAATCAAGTTTGAATAGGAGAAATAAAGACTAGGTTCATGACTTATGAATTTATTTACATGACTAATGCAACTTGGCCCATAGCCCATTAAGGAAACCCTAATTCCTTCCTAAGTGACCAGTCACATAGGGATCCCCACCCTATTTAAACTCTCATTCCTTTGTTCTTGCCTCTTTTTGTGTTCAACCAACACTTAGAAGAAAAGGTATGGCTATTCTTCCCCAATCCATAGTTTTTCTATTTTAATTCTTTTTTGACTCTAGTTTCTTGCGTTAGAGTCTAATACTCCTCTATTTATGATTATGGAGAGTAATCCCAGCTTTTGAACAATTTGAAATTTTGAGCTAGCAAGGAGGAACACTCTATTTTGGGGCTTTTCTTGCCATTGGACACCTATAGGTAAAACTCCTCAAATTGTGTTATTATTCTGATTTCTTTGCATCCTAGCCTAGATCTAGGTGTCTCCTAGCTGTCCCTCAAATTTGGTTAGAAATCGTGTCCTTTTGGTATCCGTATCGGACACGTATCAATGTTAATGCATAGATGTTTGATGTAATGCCTCAACCAATCTTTTGTTCTTCTTTTTCAAAACTAATTAATTAATTTTGTAGCCCTATATATGTTCATTAATTTTACGTCTTGTTGATTTGATTTTTGACACGAATCGTGTCAGTTTGGACACGGGAACCCACTGCACGAGACACCGCACACGTGCAATGCTGCTCGATGTGTCGTGTGCACTGTACACGACACAATAGGACACAATACTTGACTCAGAGGTGGGGGCAGTGTCTGACATGACCTCCCTAAAACCTCGTTTGGTTCATGTCGTATCAAGAGCGGAATCATGTGTGAACTGATCCGACACTGTGCTGTACACACGTTAAAACGTGTCCTGATACGCGTCTCGTACGCGCGACACACTTCACGTGGACATGGGGCAGTCACTTGGACACGTTCCCCTATCCTCGGCGAACACGTGGACACGAGCACGAATCATGTCGTGTCCTGTGTCACGTGCACGAGGCCGTATCCTCGCTGTACGAGGCCGCTCTGATGCTGTTTTCTGACACTTCAGTTTTTAGGATTTTTGGACACTTTGTGTCCTGTAAATTAGACACGAATGGACACATGGACATGTCAGATATTCCCATGCCTCTATACACTATGAATTCCTATTTATTTCGAGTTTACTTCTTTAATTGGTTTCGAAATTTTAATGTATATGGACTGATTTCAGTTCTCGGGCTGACAGTTTTGTGAATTGGGTTTTTCTGATTTTTTTAAATCTTTAATAAGTATGTATATATATATATATGTAAATACAAGTTATACATACTATATTATACTAAGATTAGCCCACAATGCTAGGGTTCATATTAGCATGAGATTTCGAGTTTCGAAATTAATTTTTCCCTGATTTCCTGATACCAACTGTCAGTTGATTTTCCTGAGAATTTTATTGTATGTTAAACTAGTTTTGTGTGATTAAATTGAATGTTGTTCACCTAGATGCAGCTGAGATTTAACTACATGGTTGGTTTTCATATTAGCATGGAAATATTGGCTTTCGAATTTGCCTTGGGACTGAAAAACCCGAGAGATTACAACTATTATATATATGCACTATTCCTTTTCCTGAGAATTGAAATTGCCATGTGATTTACTGATTTGTCTGTACAAAATCTGAGAATTCAACTGTTGTATAACTGAACCTTGAGAACTAATGAACTGCCATTGTGTTTCACTGATTTTGATTGGTTTAACTGCAATGTAGATACACTCATGCACTTATGCAAAACCTGGAACCTATGTTGATCTACTTAAACACATATTACACATGGAATAACTGAGAACAGTGACACTGATTTTGTCAATACTGTTAACACACACACTACACAAATCTGAATATGGATACACACACACACTTTTGCACACTGTTAAATCTGAGAACACCACTGTCACTCACTCACCTATCCACACACACACAATCACCCCCTCTCTTTCCCTCTATATATAGTGTATGTAGGTGTATATATACCTATATATATATGCACCTATGTACTCATAAATGAATGAATGTATGCACCCCCTTGCCATGTTAATACACTCATATAGCCCTCTCTACCTCTCTAATATATATATATGGTGTTGAATGTAAAATGCATGTAATCTATATACCTATGAATGTATATATCAATGTATGTATACAAATATACATGTATATATAGGTAATGTAAAATATATTATGTAATGTAATGTGTATGATACAATGTATGAATGGATTCATGTATGCAAGTACCTATGTAAATATATATATGAATGTGCATGGATATATCAATGTACCTATGCAAGTATGTATATAAAATTGATGTATGTATGTATATATAAATATGTGTTGATTTGTAACTTTGTGATGGTGCTAGGATGCTAGTCTAGGCTTGGTTAGGCTTAGTGAGACTTGTTGGACTAGGATTGACCTAGTTTGACTAGAGTGTTGACCATGGTTGACCCAAGTTTGACTTTGACCTAGATTAGCCTAGAAATCATGTAGATTGCATTGTATGTTCTTATTTACCATTTTGGACATGTCATAACCCATATTCCTCTGTTTAGGACATTGTGACTCTGTTGCAGACATCTGATATTACACTACTCTTTTCAGAGTATCAGGCAAGTACATTCTCTAATAGTTCTCTCATTTATTTGTCAATTACTGTATTTCAGTTCTAGTTAGTTTTATGTGATTCTCTGTTACAACACGTATAGATATTTCTGGATTCATGTATGCGACACACATACCATATTGTCTGGCCTCTATTACTAGAATTATTCTGGAATTATTGCTAGTATCATCATGTTTTGGCTGGACTCATCTCGATTCTCATGTCGGACTCTGGATTCACTTGTACTTGCTGGGAGGGGAAATACTTAAGTAAGACATGTAGACATACCCCAAATCTGGAATCACCCAAATGCTGGAATCAAACTGGAATGATAGCCATCTCACACCCGGCCAGGTGTGTAATGTGTCGGATTACCTATAGCCGTTTACATGTCGACCTCAGTATTTTAAAAATACACTGTTAGAGTATAGGCTGGACTCACCTTGGAATCATTGATCACTATGACTGGAATCATCTCGTACTGGATTCATCTTGTATTAGATTCATCTTGTACTGGACTTACATTGGAGTTTACACTTGTCAACATTTACTGTCTGGACTTATACCATGTTATTCTATTTCAGTTAGATTCTATTTTACAGTCTTTATTGCCATGATTCTTCTCTTATTTTAGTTACCTTACTTTCCTTGTACTTTAACTTTCTCTCTATACCATCACCTGAATATAAACTGCCATGTTCATCAATACAACTTCTATAACTGCTTTATAGTTCTCTGTCATTTACTTGGATTTTCTAGATGAGATGTGCTCGTTCCTTTCCTGAATGGACCTGTTGAAAATTTTACAGATGATTGCCCTGAGGACTCTTGCCCTACTTACTATGGACCAGAAGACGTTTTAGCTACCTTTGGCCTCGACACTCCGAGTGATCGGAAGACTAGCTAGTTGACTTGGTTTAGTTTCATATTTTAGAACTTGAATTTTAATAAGTTGAGATATGTTTTGTTTTGAGATTGTTTGAGATTATATTATTTATTAGTTGGTTTTATTGTTGTTATTTAGTCTTAGTTATAAACTTCTGTGTTATCATATCGTGCTTAGACTGTGATTGAGATTTTATTATATCTATACTTGTCCTCCGTTCGGAGTTAAGATTTCACAAGTATATTATATAATTGCAAGAGTTGTTGGTTAGATAGTGACCTAGAACAGCGTTCTACCGTCGACACTGTGGCGTAGGTTGGGCGCTGTTACGTACTTATACCCTCACAGTGGGTGCGGGTCGTGACACATTTTTAGTGGTGGCCCATGCAGGTCAAGAGTCGCATTAGTGCAATATCGTGGTAGTACGGCGACTTAGTTGTACTGCTGCGAGCCTGCGATAGGATTGAGTGATAGGCTTCAACGGAGAGGTACTCAATCACAGTTAGGAAAAATTTTGCTTCAATTTATGCCATCTATACATCTTACTGAGTTGTCTTCCTTGAAATTAACTATCCTCCCTTGATTTATCGCTTCTATCTCAGTATTTATTCCTTGTTTGATCTGTCTCCAGAATGGTCGAGACTAGATCTCATCGCTCCGGACCGAGGGATACTGCTGAGAGGTCTGCCACTTCTCGTCCTGTGCAGCTAGCCCCCGATACTGCAGCACCAGTTATGCCAGCTGGGGTAGGTATTTCAGCTACTTTCGGAGGATCTCCTCAACCAGTGCACAGGCAGAGGCCGGTGATTCCAGAGATGCTCCAACAGCAGCAGCCGCCTTCAGGATCCGTTAATGCAGTCCAGCTGTTCACTTTCTTCCAGCAATTCATGAAGGCCTAGCAGGCCCAACATCAGTGTCAGACGGCAGAGTTTAGTTGGGGCATCGATCTGGCCCTGACGGTAGTTGAGAGGACAGCAGCTCAGCCTTCGGTAGTTCAGCAGCCGCATCAGCCAAAGGAGAAGGGCATCCAGGATTTCCAGAAGATGCACCCGCGGGATTTCTGGGGTACAGAAGGCATCATGTACGTAGATGAGTGGATTGAGCATATGGAGGAGATCTTCAGGTTGGCAGAGATTCCAGCGAGGCTACAGATCGAGGCGACGGCCAGTATGATACAGGATTTTGTAGGAGCGTAAAAAGTGCTTCAAAGAAAGAGTCATCTCATTCATAAGTGATCTGCTTTACGCCTAGCAGAACGGGTAATTCCTTTACGCCCAAGACTAGGCTAATCAATTTACGCCTAAGAAGGCTGATCATTTTACGCTCGGATCTACACCCATGATTTTACGCCAATGACAGAGCAGCCACTTTTACGCTGGACAAAGCTGTCAAATCTCGCATTTAATGCAAACTCTGACATAGAGATATTAATGATGGCATATATCACAAAGGGATTTGTCTTTTACACAGAGACCAATGTTGTCGTTTAGTATGTAGATTGAGCTACTTTACGCTCACACTATGGCTTCTTTTACGCATGAGGACTATATGAGCTTTTACGCTCAATAGTTGACGTGTGCGTAAAGTCTATTTAAGCTATTTTTACGCTCAAGGTTATTTAACAACCACTTTACGCGGGAAGTCTATGTCAAAGCTACTTCACGCTCGATCTATTGCTTTATGCTCAGAGTACATTGAGGCTATTTTTACGCCCTGTTCTTTCTGATCAATTTGGAACGTGGTTTGCCTACGTGGCTTTTATGCCACACATCCCGAAGAACGTGTGTACGTGTATCCTATTCTTACTGAATTGATGGGACACGTGTCAACGTATACAGAGGATGACTTTGATCATAGGTGGCGGTTGTTAGCGTAAAGGCAGAACTTTTGCTGAGTTTTTATGCACCAGAGCCCAAGTCTATAAATAGACTTATTTTTCTCATAAGTCAGACAGAGGGACAGGAGAGAATACAGAGATCAGAACTTCGAGATTTTGATTCTCCAGAGCATTCTTTTTCAACTTTTCTTTCAGAACAGAGTGAAGCAAAGCAGGAAAGCATTTGGCCTCGCCATCAGTGCCCAAGTGCGTCGATACCTTTCTGGTGACTTAGTTCTTCCAAGTTGTTCTACTTCAAGCAGTGATCTTCATCATCATCATATGGTCCAAGGAACAAAGTGATCATTTACAGATCAGACTTCCATAGCAATACTTTCCCAGAATCAAATTTGTACTTCTTGTACTTTTTTCTCATTTTATTTTCAAAAGCCAATTCTTCTGGCATTTTTGTTAAGTGAAACAAAATAGCGACTCTGCTGGGGATGACCTTCTCCTCTAACGAGGAGGTGATTGCTCAATATGATGATGTTTCGGTCGGTTCGACCAAGAAGACTCTGGTTGTGCACTTCGACCAGACTTCCTATGAAGAAATGCTCCGAACTGGGGGTGGTTCTCGCCACTCCAATGTTCAAAAGTCTCGCAAAGCACGAAAAGTTTGGATTCCCAAATCCAAAGTGGTTTCTGATCTCTCTGTTGCTTCTGATGACAAGGGAATTCTTCCTACTCCTGTCGTAGGGGCTCCCGTTCGTAACGAGGCAGTCCTTACTTCAGAGTTGCACTCAAAGTGTGACGATTTATCTTCCGTTTGTAACGGTGAAGATAATCAGGTTTCACGCCCACTGCGTAAGAATCAAGTTTTATGCTCAGTGGGTAAGAACCAAATTTTACACTCAGTACATAAGAATGAATCTTCCATTCGTAATGGGGCAGACTCTAAAGTTTATGCTTCTGAGTGTAAGAATCAGTCTCCCGTCGGTGACGTGGTAGGCCCAAATAAATTATGCTCCTCGCGTAAAGCAAAATCTCCCGTCTGTGATGTGGTAGATAATCAATTTTTACGCTCCACGCATAAAGGTAAGTCTCCTGTCTTTGACAGTATAGATAAAATTCATAATAATATTTGCACATCTAATGTGAATGTACCTAAACGTGTACAGCGTAAAAATATCGTTGGTAAAACTTCTGTCCTATACCAAAAACCTTCTTATACTGCTTTACGCAAAGTACCAAACTTATAAATTACACGCCAAGAAAATGGAATCCTTCGTGCTAAATCTCAAGATTTATGCACACAACTCCAAACGCGTAAAAATGTACAGTTTGGTTCTGCGAATGCAGCCAGTAATCTTCTTTATACACAAGGGACTAAACGTTTTTCTACCCCAAATGTAATAAAGAAGAATACTCCATCTGTTCCTTCTGATTTACATGAATTGCTAATGCAAAAACGTAAGAACAAACAATCTTCGGTAATATTCCCCCAAGAAAAATATCATTGTGAATATTACCAGGTTGTGATCAACTGTTGTTGTTCGGCTTCAAAATGGTCAGTTTTTTTTCGTTTAAGTTTTAACTCGCCTCAACATCAAGCTGAAGTCCAAGAACATGAGCTGTCATATGTGTCAGTCAACATGGCATCTCATACTAACAGAGGACGACATCTAAGACGGAATATGTCCCAAACCCCAGGTCAACAATAGTTCAACAGGCTTCTTGATTCCTTTAAAGGAGTATATCAGAATACTCAATCAAGAAGACAGAGACAATTGCAGACTTCTGATTCAGAAGCTGGGGGTACTCAATCTTTTGAGTCTGATACCGATAGTGTGGATTCATACTTCTATACTAATCCCTCTATATCTTCAAGAGAGGTTGAATCCTACGATGTTGGAGATGAACCAGAGACGTTATCTACTAATACGGAACAACGTCTCACTGCCGTGGAACAATCATTGAAAGACATGCTTAACATGGTACAAAGCATGCATCAGATAATTTTGAATCAGCAAACTGCTCAACCTACAGTAATAACTCTGGTACCAGTAGCAGCACAAACACAAGATAGTTAAGGGGCTGATATACCTTTGAATATTCAAGAGCCTGCTGTTAATCAAAATTCTGTATCTCCAGATCCCATCATTCCAGAAGATGTACCACCTCCAGTGGGGGTTACGGTACATCCAACGACTATTCAATCAAATGTGCTTCCTCAAACCAGTGAAGCCATTTAAGCAGTGCGTGAACTCAAAGCACAGTTTGAAGTTTTGAGGCACAAAGATCAGTTCCAGAGGTTAGGGATTAAGCAACCTTATCCTCCTCATTGGAATGATGTACCCTTTCCACCGAAGTTCAAGCCGCAATCCATGGTTTTATTCGATGGAAAAGCATCTCCCAGTCAATATATCAATTACTTTGATATTATGACTGTACACTTGTAGAAAAATGATGCTCTTCTCACTCGAGTGTTCATCGGGTGCCTGACGGGTTCAGCTTACGACTGGTATCGTAGCTTACCCGATAACTCTATTTCGTCTTTTGACGAATTCAAGGCAATGTTTCTCTCCCGCTTCTATGAAGGAGGTATGGATATGAATATGTCCTCCTTGATAGAAATCAAACAAAAGAAGAAAGAAGATACTCGGACGTTCATTGAACGTTTTCGACAGGCTACTCTAAAGATGCCTCCTGGTATGCCAGATTCAGCGTTGATTAATACATGCAAGATGAATCTGCGACCATCCATTGCTGTCTTCACAGGTTCCCAATTCACAGATTGGGCTTCATTTATCATAGCAGCAGTTTCTGCCGAGACCAATGGTAGGTTGGCTCGTGAACAAGGGATGATTTTTGCTTCAGAAGATAAAGGGAAGAAAAGTAATCCTGGTAATAATCCTGGCAATCATAATGTGAAAGAAAAAGATACTTTTATGGTCAATCTTTCCAAGAACAAAACGACGCCAAATAATCAGGAATCTTCCAGGCCAAAGGAAGAATACTCTTTTGACGAAAGTGATATCCCAGGGATATTTCAATGTCTGGTAAAAAGTGGTAAACTTCAGATTCCAGAGCCAAAAAGGCCTAATAAGGTGAATCTGACTGACAATCCCAAATATTGTATCTATCATAGATACATTAATCATCCTACCAGTGCTTGCTATGTCTTGAAAAAGAAGATCCAAGAGCTGATAAATGGTAGAGCTATCGCTTTAACCAATGATGACCATACGGTTACAACCAATATGGTTTCTCTTCAGTTCAGGGATTTTCCTCCACAACAAGTCCCAGATGGAATTATCCCAATTCCGAAGGCGAAGATGAAGATCGTGAATATCCCGCCTGCCAGGGAAGAAAATACAGGATTGCTGCCGCTCACATTGAAGAATGGTGAAATCATGTGGGTACATCCTGACTTAGTACCTGAGTTAGAAAATGAAGGTAAAACTTTAAAATCCATGAAAGGTAAGAAAGTCAAAACCTGCAACATGATTTCTCATGTTATTCCAAATCCTGATGACTTGGATCATCTATGGGATGGCCTTCCTCTAGAAGATAGACTGAAAGGACTAAACATCTGTCCTCCAAGTCTAGCTCCTCCTACCAAGCTCAAGCTTACTCATCAGCAGTGGCTAGCCATGAATAGTGTTCCTTTATTCCGGGCACAATAAGTTTTTGCTGCTTATGAAAAAGCTCCACAGGGATTTCTCCTCGTATCCCGAATCCTTCTCCTCCCTTAACTACAGAGACGTCTATGCTTCATTCTCCTGTAGTTGCAGAGGTTTCTTCCTCTTCCTGTGCTGAAACACCTGTCCAAAGTTCACTACCAATCCACTTATATAGTCAGCAATCTGTCCTTCTCATGAGGAAGATGGGTTACGACTTTCAAAAGGCAGAAGGTTTGAATTATGATAAAAGAATACGTCTTCCTTTACAAATTCAAAATCAGAATTCCACTGCTGGATTGGGTTCTGAAGTTCCTTGTAACAACCCTCACAAGAAGAAGGCTAAGGGAAGAAGGACTAAATCCTGTAATATGGTACTTTTTTCTCCTGAGTCTAAAGAAGAAACTTTTGCTGGTATAAGATCTGGAAAAGAGTACCACAAAGACTATGAGGGATCCTCCAAAGAAGCTGAAGACATAGTAGAGACACTACCAATTCAACCCTCTTCTGTTCCTGCTAAACCGTCTGTAGTTGAAAAGGGGAAACAGAAGGCAGTACGCTTTGATATCCCATTGAAGTCTGTTTCCAGTCAGGGGGTGGTGATAAAGCCTTACAAGTTTGACATTCTAGCTCAGTTGGCCAATACTTCGGCCAGACTATCTATATTTGAACTGCTTCGCCTTTCCAGAAAAAGCAGAGAGACTTTGAGTGAAGCTTTACTTCAAGCAGATTCATGCTTGGCTCAACTCAAGACTCCCGATAATATACCAGTGTCATGTCCGCAATGTCATAGTGTGATGGAAGCAATTCCCAACATCACCTTTACACAAGAGGATATGCTATTGAAACACAATAAGCATGATAGGCCTCTGTGCTACACTGGATATATCGGATCCACTAAAATTGACAGGATTTATATTGATCCTGGGTCTTCAATTAGTATAATTCTTCAGAGTATGCTTAGACCCCTGAGGATTTCTACTAGTGAGCTGACTTACACTAGTACTACAATAGTCCGTTTTAACTCTGGCAAGAGCAAACCACTGGGGAAGATTCGTCTACAGATTCAGATTGGTGATCTTTGAACTATGGTAACTTTCTATGTTATCAACTCGGACGTATCCTACAATATTCTTCTTAGAAGACCGTGGATTCATGAGCACAATAATGTGCCTTCAACTCTTTACCAATGTTTCAAGTATGTGGACTCCCAAGGAGTTGTGAAAACTGAGTTTGCTGATATTAATCCGTTCAAGGGTGTCGAAGCCTACTTCTCTGATTCAAGGTTTTATAAACAAGAGCATATGAAAGAGATATCAGACATGGCTGAAGATCAATCATCATCTGAGGATCAGTCTATTAATAAAGATCTGCCAGAGGAGCAACCTTTGAAGATCATAGTCAAGGGACAAATCCAATCCCAACCTGTCAATGATCAACCTTTGATAATCAAGGTTAAAGGAAGAATTCAAACTTCATCTGAGGAATCAATAAATATTCCTGCTAAGAGCCAAGTTCAACCTTTTATGATCAAGGTCAAAGAGCGTACTTCTTGTACGAATGATCCAGAATCACCATTGATTGTCAATCTTGGCAAACCTACGTAGAAGACGGACGATGGTCCACTGTTAATTAATCCGAAGCGTAGCAATCAGATTGTAAATAATATAAATATTGATCATTCTGTACTTTTTGATATCAATGAAGATTTTCTTTTCGAGTATATGGCTGTCAAGTTTATTGAGAGAATGTCTTTATCTTCTGATAATCAAAGTCATCAATATAAAGACAACATAGAACCGGAAGAAACTTTATACATTGATCATAAGGAGAATTCTTTTCCTCCTCATGTCGATGTCAGACCTTATGCTCAAAAGTTCTTGACATCTTCTCCCTATCTGCTTCCTGTAGCCGCTTTATCACAAGCTTGCGTAACTTTCAGACATCACGAAGAATCCTATTTCGTGGTTCCGTCTGATAAGAAAAACAAACGTCAAATTGTGTTTGGTCTGGCTAGAAATATCCCTGTTGCTCAGACAGATGATCTGAAAGATAAAGATAAAGGAAGAATCTGAATTGACAAATATAGTCAACAATCTATCAAGATTATCCAGAATATGAGATATGATTTGAAGACTATGCAAGGTCTTAATCAAGGCAAGGGTAGACGACTACCATTATGCGGTGATCCGTTTTACCAGAAGACTCGTCATGGGTTGGGATATGATCCGTCCCACATGTTTAATGACGATATACAAGAAGAATTCTCTTCTAGCTCTTTGCAATCATCAGATTCGGAAGAAATTCTATTCATCGAATCCGATATGTCTCGTTCCTCATATTGTGAATCTGGGCAAATATTCTTAGTCAATATGGTTCAAGCCGATGATGAATCAGAGCCATTTGAGAATGATCCTTGGGCTCAACAGATGGATACTCAATGGGAACTTCGTTTTGAACAGTGACAGCCACCTACAGAAGATGAGGTTATCCAGATTGATGTTGGAGATGGAATTACGTCCAAACCAATATTCATCAATAAGAATCTTTCTGAAGATGAAAAGGAAGAGCTGATAAAACTTATCAAAGATTACATTGACATCTTTGCATGGAGTTATGAGGATATGCCAGGGCTAGATCCTAAAGTTGCTAATCATAAACTCAATATTTTACCTAATGTCAAGCCTGTAAAACAACGGCAACGGCGCTTTAGACCAGATATGATGGATGCAATTGAAGCAGAAGTCAAAAAGCTGATTACATGTGGCTTTGTTCGTGAAGAACAACACCCAGATTGGATGGCCAATGTTGTTCCTGTTATGAAGAAGAATGAAAAAGTCCGAGTTTGTATAGATTACCGAGATCTTAATACGGCTTGTCCAAAGGACGAATTTCCACTTTCCATTACTGATGTCATGATAGACAATACATGCGGTTTTGAACGTATGTCTTTCATGGACGGATTCTCAGGATACAATCAGATCAAGATGCATCCAGAAGATGAGAAGCATACATCTTTTCGAACACCCCTTGGGGTTTACTGCTATACGGTTATGCCATTTGGTCTTAAAAACGCCGGTGCCACATATCAACGGGCTATGAGCAATATCTTTCAAGAACATCTACGAAAAATAGTTGAATGCTACATAGATGACATTGCTGTTAAAAGTCGGTCAAAGAATGATCACATTCAGGACTTGAAGACAGTATTTGAATTGATGCGCCAACATCAATTGAAAATGAACCCTACTAAGTCTTTCTTAGGGGTTTCTAGTGGCAAGTTTTTAGGATTTGTCATTACCTCTCAAGGTATCCATGTTGATCCTGATAAGGTTAAAGCAATTATTGAAATGCGTCCTCCTTGTAATCTGAAAGAACTCTGTGGCTTTCAGGACCGTATTTCTTATATCAGAAGATTTATATCTAATCTTTCTGGGAGATGTCAACCTTTCTCCCGTCTATTAAAGAAAGGAGTATCTTTCGTCTAGGATGAAGCGTGTCAAAAAGCCTTCAATGACATTAAGCAATATCTTACAAACCCGTCTGTTCTGGTACCTCCGGTGATAGGAAGACCATTTTTGCTATATGTTCGAGTCTTGGATCATTCACTCGGCGCTCTTCTGGCACAAAAAAGTGATATGGGTCATGAACAAGCAATATATTATCTGAGCAGAATGATGGTCGGAGCTGAACATAGATATACTCATGTGGAAAAGGAATGTCTAGCTTTGGTTTTTGCCGTCCAAAAGACAAGGCATTATGTCACTGGACAGACTATTCATGTCATCTCCAGAATAAATCCCATTCGGGTATTGATGAGAAAACCGAGCATTCTTAATTCCAGGTTAGCTACCTGGGCGATGTTGCTCACTCCTTATGACATGGTTTATGTGCCTCAAAAATCAGTGAAGGGCCAAGCGTTAGCTGATTTCTTAGCTGCTCATCCTATACCTGAAACTTCGAAGTTATATGAAGACATTCCAGACGAAGTAGTAGATTGTAACATGACTTTGAAGAATGATATATGGCAATTATATTTTGATGGAGCATCACGAGTGGGACCTAAAGGCAATATTGTCTCTGGGATAGGAATTGTCTTGGTTTTTTCTGACAAAATGGTCATATACCGTGCCTATTCTCTTAATGAGCCATGCTCTAACAATGTAGCAGAATATAATGCTCTATTGATTGGTCTCCAAGTAGCAAAACAATTGGATATTGAATTCTTAGAGGCTTATGGAGATTCTCAATTGATCGTTAATCAAGTTAGAGGGACTTATGAAGTCAGAAATCCTGATCTCATCCCCTATCATCAGGTGGTAGTCGAGTTGGTCCTATCATTCAAAGGATTCTTCATTGAATTTGTACTATGTTCTCAGAATGTGGAGGCTGATGCTCTTGCCAGTTTAGCTGCAGACTTGGCCGTCCCCGTCCGGAGGCAAAATATAATTACTTTGTTGGATCGAGACTTGTTCTGTGTGAAGAGTAATCTGCATATTGAACAAAGTTATGTTACAGAGGCAAGTTCCCAGCAGAAAGATTGGAGAACTCTATTCATTGATTATGCAGTTTATGGGATTTTGCCTGAAGATCCTAAAGAAGCTGCATCAATTAAGAGACAATCGTTTCGATTCTATTATGATTCGTCTTTACATATGCTATATCGTCGTTCATATGACGGACTCTTGCTGCGATGTCTCTCAGAAAGTGAAGCCAAACAAACACTGCGTGAGGCTCATGATGGTGTCTGTGGTGCTCATCAACCGGGTCTAAAGTTGCAAGATCGTATTCGAAGAATGGGGTATTATTGGCCCTCTATGATAGCAGATGCTGTAGACTATGCCAGAAGATGTAAAGCATGTCAGATTCATGCCGATTTTATTCATCAGCCATCTGAATTTCTACATCCTACAGCAGCCTCCTGGCCTTTCGAAGCTTGGGGTATGGATATTATTGGTCCTATTAACCCTCCTTCTGTCAAAAGACATCGGTTTATACTAGCTATAACCGATTACTTTTCGAAGTGGGCAGAAGCAGTTCCCCTTACTGAAGTAAAAACATCTAATATAATCAGCTTCATTAAACATCATGTCATTTATCGCTTCGGGATTCCCCGACGAATAATTCATGACAATGGACCACAATTTACCAGTCAGGCATTTTATCGGTTCTGTGACAAAAATCGACAAAACGATCATCAAACTTCTCAAAAAGTTTGTCTCTTCTAATAAAAGAGATTGGAATGAGAAGCTTGGAGAATGTTTATGGGCATATCGAACAACGGTCCGGACTCCTACTGGTTTTACACCATTTTTACTGGTTTATGGATGTGAAGCTGTCCTCCCATTGGAAATCCAGATCCCTTCTCTTCGAATTGCTATTGCTAATGAGCTAACTAGAGAAAATAATGATCACTTACGACTCCAAGAACTTGAAGGATTGGACGAGAAGCGTCTTCAAGCACAACAGCATATTGAGCTATATCAAGCCCGTATATCTCGAACTTTTAATCGTAAAGTCAAGGAGAGTGTATTTAAAGTTGGCGAGCTTGTATTAGCTGTTCGGAGACCAATGGTGATGACTCACAAAAGCAAAGGAAAATTCCTAGCGAAATGGGAAGGCCCGTATGTAATTGAGTCCGTGTTCTCCAATGGTGCCTATCGGTTGTCAAAACCTAATAGAGATCTACTCATGCTGCCGATCAATGGCAAATTTCTTAAGAAATACTATGTATAAAAAGAGAAGACAAAACAAAAATAAAACTTCTTTTATTATTATTTTTGTTCAAGATAAAAGATTAAGGACGAGGGCCACTCCCTTCCTTATTGAATACATAGTCAGCCAATGCATAGAAGGCATCGTTTCCTGAACCCATAAAAATTTTACAGACGGTCATCCTCAATGCTTCTTCTTCAGGAGTTTTTCCTGGCTCTACTAGGAAAGCAAAGGTGTCTTGGGGTGTCTTGGGCGTAGAAGAACTGTTGTCTACTTCGGTCGGACCCGTCACTATTAGCTCAGCAGGGCACGTCTCAATGGCGTCCTCAATGTTCCTGAAGACTTCATTCTTTTGTTGTACATCCTCGGAAGACATTTCCAATGGAAGAGTGGAAATAAGAATGAAATAATTACAGAGAGAGTTCTCACCTATTTATAGAGGAGGATTATTAATGAACTGGTCTCTGAAATTGAAAACGACTTTTCATTTCCGAAAAGATTCGTCCGTTCATGTTACTAGGTTCATCCATTTAATTATGGAATTGAATCGTCCTTTCTGTTCCCAAGAAATACGTTGATTCGTCCACCGTTTTGACGTATATGTTCACAATATCTGTCTTCTTATTCCCCAGCTACCAAGGTTTGGTTAAGCTGACTTCTTGTCTCTTGGGAGAGGGATTTTAAATCTTCTATCAATTGATTAAAAAGTGGGATTCGTTATTTATCATGTTTTTATAACCTCTGGATAAATGCTAAATCTACCTATCTATCATTTTCTATTTTGACCTCTGCATAAAAATTAATCTAATTTTTTTTCGAGTTCTCACACACTGTCATGTCTATATTACCTCTGATAGTATTGTGTACTCTAAATCAGAAAAGAAGGTTTCATTATCTATCATGTCCATATTACATCCAGATAGATACAAATCATTGAGCATAGAAGAATTATCATTTCCACTCTCATATTACCATAAAAGTCAATTACATTTCTTAGACTTTTCTTTACAATGGAAATCTATTATATCTAGGATTTTCATTCTATACACACAACGATAACCTAATGGAGATCTATTTCTTCTTCGGATCTTCTTTGTCGGATTCGTTGTTGGTGTCAATTCCTTACTGTCTGAGCCCCAGTGGCAACCAGGACAGTAGGAATCAAACTCTGGTCTTCTCTCTCAGAAAAGAGGAGAACCCCAGAGTATGGCAGCCCGAAGGCGTGTTGCTGCCAATACAATTGGTGGATTAGGGGTGGCCTTCCAGAGGAGATAGGAATGTATCCAACATTGGGATACAATTCCTAGTTCTGCCGTGAAAGGAACTCTACTACCCGATTTCTCGGGGTAGAGTTGACTCCACCATCCAACTCTCCGTGTATAAAGGCTCTTCCTACCAACAGAGGAAGACCCTTCTATCCCACGAAGAGTTCTGAATTGTCTGATTTGCGCGTCAAAAGCGCATGAGCTCCCTGATGTTGATGTCAGAAGAACATGCTTCACAACGTCAAAGTCACCAATACCGGTTCTGGAAAAGCTGCTCAGCCAAACTTCTGTAGAAAAAACAACAAAGAAGAAGTGTTTTAAACAGAAGTATCATCAGATGCGTATTGAACGCTAACTAAAAATAGATGACAAGGCTTTTACGCCAGTGCTTCAGCAATGCTTTTTACGCCAGTGCTTCAGCAAAGAATTTTTACGCCAGTGCTTCAGCAAGGCTTTTTACGCTAGTGATTCAACAAGGCTTTTTACACCAGTGCTTCAGCAAAGAATTTTTACGCCAGTGATTCAGCAAGGCTTATACGCCAGTGATTCAGCAAGGCTCTTACGCCAATGTTTCAGCAAGGCTTTACGCTCGTAAAATAGCTGTTTTCAAACAAAAAAGTTCGAAGATAAATGTTTGCTTACGATCGGACTTACCACTTATGTCGAATTGTTTGGCTCTAATGATGGTTGAATCCATGTCTAAAGACTGGGCATACAAAAGGACGCTGTTGGAAAGCTCCGCCATTGTCATTTGTTGGAGAACAACATCGCAGAAAGTTATCTTCAGAGAAATGAGTACGAGAATATATGAAACATTCTCGGCTATTTATAAAGACTGAAGAAACTGTTGGGATGAGTCTATTTCGGGAGAAGATCCTATTTAAAGGCTCTCGTAACCACAAGATAGATGCTACGTGTTGGTTTGTTTCTTGGGAATTAACAACCACAGAAGTAGTCAAAAGAAGTGCATAAACAAGTACGCGTCAATAGATGAGGTTAACAGCAAAATCTTATTTATAAAGGGGGAAGTGGACCCCTATAGATAAAAGATTCACAATACATAAAAACATCATTTTTTCTCTCCTTCGTTGGGCTGACGAAGGGAGATACCTAGTTCATGCATATTGTGAATCCCGGAGCGGCGCATCAGATTAAGAAACGCTTCGGCATCTCCTGGCCCTTCGTACGCAATTGGGGGACCACCATCAATGCGACTAAAGACTGCATGAGTCACTCCAAAATACTCTAAAAGGTTGCACGCTCGCTCGAAATCAAGCCTGGAGCTCGAAGCCTCTTTGTTGGTAATCTTGTTCTTCGGTGCCATGACAAAACAAGGATGAATGTCAAGAATAAAAAATTTGTCCTTATTTATACAAACCAAAGCAACTCTTCACATTCCTCGTTGGAAACTGCTTACTCGGGAAGATGAAGAGACATTCAAAAGTTTCGAGAAAGAAATTTATTGTGACGGTTAAGTATTGACCGACATTAATTTTCTTTTGAAAAATACGCCGACTGTTGGATATCTCCGCTTTTACGCGGATGGCTGTTGCGTATCCCGAATTTTATGCTGACTGATCAAATCTCAACTTTTACGCTTCTGTTCAAAGTGTTTCAAATTTTGGAGATATTTGAAAACTTTGAAGGGGGTCTTGTAGGAGCGTAAAAAGTACTTCAAAGAAAGAGTCATCTCATTCATAAGTGATCTGCTTTACGCCTAGCAGAACGGGTAATTCCTTTACGCCTAAGACTAGGCTAATCAATTTACGCCTAAGAAGGCTGATCATTTTACGCTCGGGTCTACACCCATGATTTTACGCCAAGGACAGAACAGCCACTTTTACGCTGGACAAAGCTGTCAAATCTCGCATTTAATGCAAACTCTGACATGGAGATATTAATGATGGCATATATCACAAAGGAATTTTTCTTTTACACAGAGACCAATGTTGTCGTTTAGTATGTGGATTGAGCTACTTTACGCTCACACTATGGCTTCTTTTATGCACGAGGACTATATGAGCTTTTACGCTCAACAGTTAACGTGTGCGTAAAGTCTATTTGAGCTATTTTTACGCTCAAGGTTATTTAACAACCACTTTACGCGGGAAGTCTACGTCAAAGCTACTTCACGCTCGATCTATTGCTTTACGCTCAGAGTACATTGAGGCTATTTTTATGCCCTGTTCTTTCTGATCAATTTGGAACGTGGTTTGCCTACGTAGCTTTTATGCCACACATCCCGAAGAACGTGTGTACGTGCATCCTATTCTTACTGAATTGATGGGACACGTGTCAACGTATACAGAGGATGACTTTGATCATGGGTGGCGGTTGTTAGCGTAAAGTCGAAACTTTTGCTGAGTTTTTACGCACCAGAGCCCAAGTCTATAAATAGACTTATTTTTCTCATAAGACAGACAGAGGGACAGGAGAGAATACAGAGATCAGAACTTCGAGATTTTGATTCTCCAGAGCATTCTTCTTCAACTTTTCTTTCAGAACAGAGTGAAGCAAAGCAGGAAAGCATTCGGCCTCGCCATCAGTGCCCAAGTGCGTCGATATCTTTCTGGTGACTTAGTTCTTCCAAGTTGTTCTACTTCAAGCAGTGATCTTCATCATCATCATATGGTCCAAGGAACAAAGTGATCATTTACAGATCAGACTTTCATAGCAATACTTTCCCAGAATCAAATTTGTACTTCTTGTACTTTTTTCTCGTTTTATTTTCAAAAGCCAATTCTCCTGGCATTTTTGTTAAGTGAAACAGATTTGGCTTACACATGGTACCAGACAGACCCGAGGGTTCGTACAGTTGGGCAGACCTGGGCAGCCTTTAAGAAGCTGTTCAAGGAGAAGTTATTCCCCGACGTAGCGCTTGGTGCCCTCGAGACATAGTTCAAGGCTTTATTACAGGGCAGTCAGACTGTCGAGGAGTACGTCGGGGAGTTCTGCCGTCCGGGCAGGTTTGTTGAGGGGTTATCTGAGGCGACGAAGGCCCGGAGGTTCAGGAAGGGGCTAGTCAATAAGGTGTAGTCCTACACCAAGAGTGCCCGCAGCGCCATTTTTTAGGAGATCTTGGTGGGTGCTTTAGCAGCAGAGGATGACCTTGAGCTGAGGCTCAAGAGGGGACGGGACGCTCACGGTACCAGCAGCAGCGGAGGCCAGGCCAAGAGGCCTCATGTGCAGATTCATCAGACGCAGCAACCAGTGGGAGTTCAGTAGGTGCAGCATCAGTATCGGGGTCAGGACCCAAAGACGATCAGTTGTTCCTACTGCAAGAAGTTGGGACACATCTCGAAGCAGTATAGGAAGAGGCTGAAGGTTTGCTATTTTTGTGGGTCTGGTGCCCACCAGAAGATAGATTGTCCCATTGCACCTCCTTTTGAGGGAGCTAGGCCACCTATAGCTCAGCACCAAAGGGGTAGAGCTTTTACGATGGCAGTTGAGGAGACTGACGCTGCAGGTGATGGGTTAGCAGGTTTGTCCTTTTTGTTCTTCCTTCCCACCTTCATGTGTAATTTCCATTAGTACCTGCCAGGATATGCTTCTGATATGTTAGATAGTATAGTTACCCTAATCGAGACTGTGAAATCACGACCAGTAGGATTGTGTAGCATGTTATCTATCGACCTTGATTTGATTGGGGGTTTGACCTAGTAGGGGTACGATCATCTTAATTTCGAAGACAAAATTTTTCTAAGGAGGGTAGACTTGTAACACCCAGTTTTCCAAATGAGGGTAATTTTGAATTTTTATAATTATAATTATAATTTATTGATATTTATATCACATTATAATTTTGTGTGATTTTTAATCAATTTAAAATTTGATTTAAGTCATGACTTATGATTTTGATATGCTGCTAGTGAAACCCGAGAGATTGTCTGACCTAGAGCCTGACCTGTGATTGGGTTATTTATTTATCATTTTTAGCCTAGGGTTACTTTGGTCATTTTGACTTATTGGAATTATTTGATTAATTATTGGAGTGGTGATTGTTATTTTTGACTTTGACTAGTTGAGACTTTGTAGGCTAACCTAGATGTTGACTCTAGCTATGGTGACTTGATTAGCATGGTGAGACCCTAGTCTAACTTAAGTCAACCCAATTTTAGTCATTTAGAATTAAGTTTGAATAGGAGAAATAAAGACTAGGTTCATGACTTATGACTTATGAATTTATTTCCATGACTAATGCAACTTGGCCCATAGCCCATTAAGGAAACCCTAACCCTAATTCCTTCCTAAGTGACCAGCCACATAGGGATCCCCACCCTATTTAAACTCTCATTCCTTTGTTCTTGCCTCTTTTTGTGTTCAACCAACATATAGAAAAAAAAAGGTATGGCCATTCTTCCCCAATCCATAGTTTTTCCATTTTAATTCCTTTTTTACTCTAGTTTCTTGTATTAGAGTCTAATACTCCACTATTTCTGATTATGGAGAGTAATCTCAGCTTTTGAACAATTTGGGGATTTGAGCTAGCAAGGAGGAACACTCTATTTTGGGACTTTTCTTGCCATTGGACACCTATAGGTAAAACTCCTCAAATTGTGTTATTATTCTGATTTTTTTGCATCCTAGCCTAGATCTAGGTGTCCCCTAGTTGTCCCTTAAATTTGGTTAGAATTCGTATCCTTTTGGTGTCCGTATCGGACACGTATCAATGTTAATGCATAGGTGTTTGATGTAATGCCTCAACCAATCTTTTGTTCTTCTTTTTCAAAACTAATTAATCAATTTTGTAGACCTATATATGTTCATTAATTTCGTGTCTTGTTGATTTGATTTCTGACATGAATCGTGTCAGTTTGGACATGGGAACCCACTGCACGAGACACCGCACACGTGCCCTGTTGCTCGATGTGTCGTGTGCACTGTACACGACACAATAGGACACGATACTTAACTCAGAGGTGGGGGCAGTGTCTGACATGACCTTTCTAAAACCTTGTATCGTATCGTGTCGTGTCGAGAGCAGAATCACGTGTGTACTAATCCGACACTGTGCTGCACATACGTGAAAACGTGTCCTGATACGCGTCTCGTACGCGCGACACACTTCACATGGACATGGGGTAGTCACTTGGACACGTTCCCCTCTCCTCAGCGAACACGTGGGCACGAGCACGAGTCGTGTCGTGCCCTGTGTCGCATGCACGAGGCCGTGTCCTTGCTGCACGAGGCCGCTCTGATGCTGTTTTTGACACTTCAGTTTTTAGGATTTTTGGACACTTCGTGTCCTGTAAATTAGACACGAATGGACACGTGGATATGTCATATATGCCCATGCCTCTGTACACTATGAATTCCTATTTATTTCGAGTTTACTTCTTTAATTGGTTTCGAAATTTTAATGTATATGGACTGATTTCAGTTCTCGGGCTGACAGTTTTGTGAATTGGGTTTTTCTGATTTTATTAAATCTTTAATGAGTATGTATATATATATATAAATACAAGTTTTACATATTGTATTATACTGAGATTAGCCTACAATGCTAGGGTTCATATTAGCATGAGATTTTGAGTTTCGAAATTGAGTTTTCCCTAATTTCCTGATACCAACTGTCAGTTGATTTTCCTGAGAATTTTATTGTATGTTAAACTAGATTTGTGTGATTAAATTGAATGTTGTTCACCTAGATGCAGCTGAGATTTAACTACATGGTTGGTTTTCATATTAGCATGGGAATATTGGCTTTCGAATTTACCTTGGGACTGAAAAACCCGAGAGATTGCAACTGTTATATATATGTACTGTACCTTTTCCTGAGAATTGAAATTGACATGTGATTTACTGATTTGTCTGTACAAAATCTGTGAATTCGACTGTTGTATAACTGAACCCTGAGAACTAATGAACTGCCATTGTGTTTCACTGATTTTGATTGGTTTAACTGCAATGTAGATACACTCATGCACTTATGCAAAACCTGGAACCTATGTTGATCTACTTAAACACACATTACACATGGAATAACTGAGAACAGTGACACTGATTTTGTGTACACTGTTAACACACACATTTAGACACACCCTTACACATACTACACAAATCTGAATGTGGATACACACACACACTTTTGCACACTGTTAAATCTGAGAACACCACTGTCACTCATTCACCTATCCACACACACACACACAATCACCCCCTCTCTTTCCCTCTATATATATAGTGTATGTAGGTGTATATATACCTATATATATATGCACCTATGTACTCATGAATGAATGAATGTATGCACCCCCTTGCCATGTTAATACACTCATATAGCCCTCTCTACCTCTCTAATATATATATCGTGTTGAATGTAAAATGCATGTAATCTATATACCTATGAATGTATATATCAATATATGTATACAAATATGCATGTATATATAAGTACTGTAAAATGCATGATGTAATGTAATGTGTATGATACAATGTATGAATGGATTCATGTATGCAAGTACCTATGTAAATATATATATGAATGTGTATGGATATATCAATGTACCTATGCAAGTATGTATGTAAAATTGATGTATGTATGTATATATAAATATGCGCTGATTTGTAACTTTGTGATGGTGCTAGGATGCTAGTCTAGACTTGGTTAGGCTTAGTCAGACTTGTTGGACTAGGATTGACCTAGTTTGACTAGAGTGTTGACCATGGTTGACCCAAGTTTGACTTTGACCTAGATTAGCCTAGAAATCATGTAGATTGCATTGTATGTTCTTATTTACCATTCTGGACATGTCATAACCCATATTCCTCTGTTTAGGACATTGTGACTCTGTTGCAGACATCTGATATTACACTACTCTTTTCAGAGTATCAGGCGAGTACATTCTCTGATAGTTCGCTCATTTATTTTCCAATTACTGTATTTCAGTTCTAGTTAGTTTTATCTGATTCTCTGTTACAACATACATGGATATTTCTGGATTCATGTATGCGACACACATATCATATTGTCTGGCCTCTATTACTGGAATCATTCTAGAATCATTGCTAGTATCATCATGTTTTGGCTGGATCATCTCGATTCTCGTGTCGGATTCTGGATTCACTTGTACTTGCTGGAGGGAAATACTTGCGTAAGACATGTAGACATACCCCAAATTTGGAATCACCCAAATGCTGGAATCAAACTGTAATGATAGCCATCTCACACCCGACCAGGTGTGTGATGTGCCGGATTACCTATAGCCGTTTACATGTCGACCTCGGTATTTTAAAAACACACAGTTAGAGTATAGGCTGGACTCACCTTGGAATCATTGATCACTATGACTGGAATCGTCTCGTACTGGATTCATCTTGTATTAGATTCATCTTATACTGGACTTACATTGGAGTTTATACTTGTCTACATTTACTGTCTGGACTTATACCATGTTACTCTAGTTCAGCTAGATTCTATTTTACAGTCTTTATTGCCATGATTCTTCTCTTATTTTAGTTACCTTACTTTCTTTGTACTTTAACTGTCTCTCTATACCATCACCTGAATATAAACTGCCATGTTCATCAATACAACTGTCTATAACTGCTTTATAGTTCTCTGTCATTTACTTGGGTTTTCTAGATGAGATGTGCTCGTTCCTGTCCTGACTGGACCTGTTAAAATTTTTACAGATGATTGCCCTGAGGACACTTGCCCTACTTACTATAGACCAGAAGACGTTTTAGCTACCTTTGGCCTCGACACTCAGAGTGATTGGGAGACTAGCTAGTTGACTTGGTTTAGTTTCATGTTTTAGAACTTGAATTGTAATAAGTTGAGATATGTTTTGTTTTGAGATTGTTTGAGATTATATTATTTAGTAGTTGGTTTTGTTGTTGTTATTTAGTCTTAGTTATAAACTTTTGTGTTATCATATCGTGCTTAGACTGTGATTGAGATTTCATTATATCTATACTTGTCCTCCGTTCGGAGTTGAGATTTGACAAGTACAATATATAATTGCGTGAGTTGTTGGTTTTATAGTGACCTAGAACAGTATTCTACCACCGATATTACAGCGTAGGCTGGGCGCTGTTACATACTCGTACCCTCACAGTGGGTACGGGTCGTGACATATACGGTGGTCTGAACCTCTACACTTCATGCACTGTCCATTTACTGACTGACACACCTCTCGGGTGTGCCCATTATTGCCACAATAAGTACAACCAACAATCGCCCTCCAGCGTTGTTGCTGATGCCTCGGTCGCTGCTACTGTCGGGCTGGTACCACCAATAAAGCTTGAGGATCCTTCTTTCCCATTTTATGTATAATCTCCTTACGAAGTCCTTCTTGTATCCTCGTCTCTCTTTCCATTGCCATCCACAATCCTTGGTTGAGAAGAAGATTTTGTTCCTGCTGATGTTGTTGGGCTGCCATCTAGTGCTGCTGGAATGCCAATAGTTCCATAATAATCTCTGTTAACACGTGAGAGCCAACTGCCTCTGGAACTAACGGGGGTACTAGAACTTGTGGCTCATGCTGTTCAAATTGCCCTGCTACCAACCCAGCCAGAATATGGCCCTTGGGAGGTACTGTCTCTTGTTGATGCTCTACAGAACCATGCTCTACTAGATGCTCTTCTATACCCGCCCCGCCAACTGCTGAAATGGAAGTGCCCCTAAAGGAAAGGAATACAAGGTATCAAATGACAGGACGAGGAAGAATCAAGGATGAAAACAATTTATCAATGAATGGTGATGAAAGAGAGGACGAATCATGATATCAAAGGGAACATATTTTGATTGAGACTCCTATAATAATAATATCCTACAAGTCTAAAAAAATATACTTACATGGGCCACCACTAAAATTTTGTCATGCCCAGTAACGAAATACGGAGACGAACTAGGCCAGCTACCTCGTATGAGGTACGAAGACGTCATACGGCAATTACGACTGTCAAGAGACTAGGGGTGCACGCTACAATCAAGTCTCCTATGGTCTCATAAAACATTTATGTCTCTATCAATCAAAACAAGTATTAAATAATGATCATATAAGACAAAGCAGTAAGGTGTCCCCGATGCTTCATCAAAATAATTATAAGACTAGCAACACAAAATGATAAGCTAGTGCCAAGAGTCAATAGTACATAACCATAGTCAACTGCAGTCTGATTTAATTTTAATCATGTAAAAGGAAACTAATGTCCAGAACAGCTGGCTAAATAGATGCCGATGGCTAAATGCCAAGTACAAAATGGAAGATATTAATGCGGTGAAGAAGAAACCCACTCATGGTTCCAGGCCCATGCTCCTAGTGTGTACCATTGTTCGGTAGAAGGCTGCATCCTCAGGCTCTGCTATAAAATCTGGCCAAACAAAACCAGCAAGGTTAGACCCCAAATAGCAAGTACCACAAGGGAGCACCTAATGAATAAGATAAAATCTAAGAGATAAATAAGTCCTAGGCCAAGAATTATAGGCTTATATCATATCATCGAGATAATGCGACACCCTAACAACCTAAAAAGAACAAAGGGTGCCATAATCGTGCCAAGATAGAGTACATCCTATAATCATGGTCAGGTTAAAGGCTTCTGAGTCGCAACTTCGGTCCATAGCCTGTCGTAGCACAATAGCCCTACCCAACAACCAAATAAGGACATGGGTTGGACCATGCACCACGACAGTCCATGTCCTCGGCTACTAATAGAAGAAAAATATATCACAAGCAAGTCATTCTATAAGCGGCCAATTAATCCTACGACTCTATAGTTTGCCTGGGTTATCCCAATAATGCATATATAGGAATCCTCAGATCGTATCATATCCAAAAAGGGCTAGCCAAATCAAATATAATACAGAGAGGTAGGAATGCACCGGTCCCTCGTAAGGCCACCATGGTAAACAGGTAATAATAGTTCCAACGGTCTTATAGGGAGAGTTGGCTCGGCATATAATAATCAGATACTGCACTTTACTAGTGTGGATGAATATACAGTATCCGTGGTGGACAACCCGATATGTTAGGACTGATGGAACTGGGAATTCCCAGGACCCTTACTTTGGTGTGCGTATTGATCGATAGAAAGTTAAACAGATTTAATACGTGTTCTAACCCTTCATAGACAGAAACTAGGGTTCACGAATTATACATGCGGCAAGAAGAAGACAAGTAGTTCCTGGCAATCTCGAGCAGACGACCCCAAGATCTTTTGCACGTATTCCTTCCTCGAGTTGGACGTCGTGTGGGCGACGATCTCCTAACCTTTTCTTCTCCTTGGCAGCCCTCGCTTTCTCTCCTTACGTGAATCATAAATTTAGAGAAAGCTTCAGATTTTTGATCAGTAATTTGGCGGCCAGAGAATAGAGGATATATATAGGCTACGGCAGGGATCATGAGGAGAAATTAGGGTTAGGCCTCCTGACGGATCTGGATATCCCGTGTTCAGCCCGAACACACAATCCAGGCCCATTAACAATAGCTTGGTCCACTAATGAGCTATTGTTGTACTACCTCCCTAATCCTAAATTATGTTTATGGGCTCCTTTTATTATATGCTCGTTTGGCTCCCCATGTTAAGATATCGAATGTCTGTCGATCAAATTAAGTTACTGACAACTATATTGATTCGACATCTTTTATCCTTAAGTAGTACCGCTCAACTTTATTTGTCATATCTGATATAATCCACCTGCACGGTTATATGACAATCCTTATGAGCTCCTTAAGGGAACATCATCAACCCGATGTATCGGGACATGAATTCCATTTATAATCAACAGCCCATCATACATACAATATTATTACCCAATTCATAGAAGTTGTTGACCCATAATGAATCTCACTCTTTCATGAGTCAAAGTAATACACACTGCATATACATGTCTGTTATTATATCTGGATTAAGAGCACAAGCATCCATAATAACAGAAGTGTTTGTTCACTTATGTAGTCAGTACAAAGAGAACAACCTCAAGTGGTCATGTTCAATGCATACAAAGTATACTAGTGTAAACCTATAGTCAAGATAGACTAATACCAGATTACACTACAACCTTTCCAATAGATTGTCCAAGTCCATCTAGGTTGTGAACTATTTATATACTCCATAGTGAACTGATAATAAGATCTTCTGTGTGACACCACACACCATATTATCTACAATATAGAATATCAGACATTTGTATTAACACTTACAACAAATACAATATGCAAACATTTGCCCATATGATTCTCATTCAAAATTATGATTCTCATTCAAAATTTAAGGAAATAAGGTTACTACAAAAGTGATGTTTTTAGTATATAACCCTAACAATCTCCCACTTATACTCAAAGCATTGCTTTTCAGTATACTATTACAAATATTCCACTTATACTTAAAGCCATGCTGCTACACATCTGACTCTCATTCCTTCAACATGACTATCAAAGCCTTATCTGGTAAGCTCTTTGTAAAGGGATCAGCTAGGTTGTCAGCTGATACTATCTTGATCACAGCAACTTTTTCTTTCTTTACAAAATCTCGTATCAGGTGGTACTTGCGCTCAATATGTTTACCTGTCTTATGGGCTCGTGGTTCCTTCGAGTTTGCAACTGCACCACTATTATCACAATAAAGTGTAATAGACTTAGGCAAACTAGGTACCACATCCAAGTCCAACAGAAAGTTTATGAGCCAAACCGCTTCTTTGGCTGCCTCAGAGACTGCCACATACTCGACTTCCATGGTGGAATCAGTAATACATTTTTGCTTGATACTCCTCCACACAATGGCTCCACCTCCCAAAGTAAACACATAACCTGAGGTAGATTTTCTGGAATCCCTATCTGACTGAAAATTTGAGTCTGTGTACCCCAAAGGAACTAAACTATCTGCCTGGTAAACTAGCATATACTCTTTAGTCCTTTTCAGGTACTTCAAAATATGCTTTACGGCAGTCCAGTACTCTTGTCCTGGGTTAGACTGATATCTGCTGACCATGCCTACGGTAAAGTAGATGTCTGGTCTCGTGCATAGCATTGCATACATTAAGCTTCCTACTGCTGAAGCATAAGAAACTGCTTTCATGTTCTCTATCTCTTTAGGTGTCTTCGGACACTGCTCCTTTGATAAAACAATTCCATATCTAAAAGGTAAGAAACCTTTCTTAGAAATTTGTATACTAAAACGAGTTAGTACAGTATCGACATAGGAAGCTTGGGATAAGCCCAACATCATTTTCTTGCGATCTCGTAGAACTTTGATCCCAAGGATGTGACCTACTTCTCCCAAGTCCTTCATATCAAACTGTTTGGATAACCATACCCTTGCATCAGATAACACCTTCACATTATTTCCAATGAGCAAGATGTTATCCACATAAAGTACTAGGAACACCACCACATTTCCGTCACACTTTCTGTATACACATGATTCATCCTGACATTTATCAAATCCAAAGGATTTTATCACCTGATCAAAACATATGTTCCAAGATCTTGAAGCTTGCTTAAGTCCATAAATGGACTTCTTGAGCTTACAAACAAGATACTCTTGGCCCTTTTCAATGAACCCATCTGGTTGCTTCATATAAATGTCTTCCTCAAGACTTCCATTAAGGAAAGTTGTCTTGACATCTATTTGCCAAATATCATAATCGAGATGAGCAGCAATAGATAAAAGAATCCAGATAGACTTAAGCATGGCTACTGGAGAAAAGGTTTCCTCATAATCGATACCCTCTCTTTGAGTAAAACCTTTTGCTACAAGCCGAGCTTTAAATGTTTCAACCTTACCATTTGATCCTTTTTTTCTTATAGATCCACTTGCATCCAATGTCTTTTACACCAACGAGTGGTTCTACAAGCTTCCAGACCTGATTAGAATCCATATATTCTATTTTAGATATCATTACTTTTTACCAAGACTCTACATCTTTATCTTGGAGTGCTTCATTGTAGGTACAGGGATCATAATCTTGTTCCTCAGGGACGAAGTCGACTCTCCCAAGAACATATATCTATCAGGTTGTATCACAACCCTCCCACTACGATGAGGCACAATCGGTTGTGGTGTAACATTTATGACACGTTGTGCAGTTATTTGTGGTTCATCCTCTTGTACTGTCGGTACTGAAGTACTTGGTGTCTCACCTCTCAGTTCTTCTATAACAACTCTACTTGTGGGTTTATGGTTCATCACAGTCTTTCTCTAAGAATCGGGCATTGGTACTAACAATGACCTTTTTAACCTTAGGACTATAAAATAATCCTTCTTTCGTTCCTCTTGGATAGCCTACAAACAAGTGCACTTCTGTACGAGATTCCAACTTATCTGTTTTCTCATTCAGCACATGTGCTGGACTACCCCAAATACGAACATGTTTCAGACTAGGCTTACGCCCAATCCACAGCTCTGTGGGAGTAAGAGGTACTGACTTAGAAGGAACCAAGTTCAAAATATAAGCTGCAGTCTCTAAGGCATATCCCCAAAACGAATCTGGTAAATCCTAATAACTCATCATTGATCTAACCATCTCCATAAGAGTTATATTCCTTCTTTCGGCTACAACAATCTGTTGGGGCGTTCCAGGTGCAGTCAATTAGGATGTAATCCCAGCCTCTGATAAATAAGCCCTAAACTCTCCAAAGAGGTACTCGCCACTATGATCTGATCGTAATGACTTGATACATTTTCTATGACGTTTCTCCGTTTCAGCCTTGTACTCTTTAAATTTCTCAAAGCACTCAAACTTGCGGCGCATCAAATAAATGTATCCATACCTTGAATAATCGTCAATAAATGTGACAAAATATTCAAAGCCACCTCTAGCTTGGATAGTCATGGGTCCACACAAATCAGAATGAACCAATTCCAACACATCTTTGGCCCTATACCCCTTTACCGTAAAAGACTTTTTGGTTATTTTACCTTCCAAGTAGGATTCACAGACTGGTAGTACCTCCACTTCCAATGAACTCAAAGGTCCATCTTCAACCAGTCTTTGAATCCTTCTTAGGTTAATATGCCCCAATCGCAAGTGCCAAAGATATGTTTAGTTCATACAAGAAGGTTCTTTTCTCTTATTTAAGTTAGATGGCATATTATTCATTTCCATAAGTTGCATTGTAGTCGAAATAGGATTAATGACATACAGATTATCAACCAATGCACCAGAACAGATAAAATGTTTATTCTTTCTAATAACAATATTGTCATTAAAATAAAATGAATATCCATCCTTAACTAACATAGAAACAGAAACTAAATTCCTTCTAAATGAAGGTGCATAAAGACAATCTCTCAATGTCAAAGACTTATTTCTACCAAAAGATAAAGTAACATCTCCTAATGCAACGATCGCTACTTTTGTAGCATCACCCATGAACAAGCATATCTCTCTATCACTGAGCCATCTGGTTTCCTGGAACCCCTGCAATGTATTATAGATATGATTAGTGACTCATGTATCTACACACCAGGTGCCGGTAGATAACACCACTAAACATGTTTCAACTACTAGTAAATGAGATATATCTTCTTTGTTCCTTTGTTTGACAAGTGGACAATCAGTCTTTCAATATCCTGACCCTTTGTACTTGAAACATTTGCCTTTCGGCTTGTTCACCACGCCTTGAGGTCCCATGCCCTTCTTTGCTGAGTTTGCATGTTTCTGAATGTTATTCTTCTTCTTACCGCCTTTTGGCTTACAAGTAGAAGCCTTTTCAGAAACAAAAACATGACCACTCTGCCTAAAGAGAGATTCTGTATCCTGTAGCTCTTTTGCAAGTTCTGCCAAACTATACAACCTTTTGTTCATGTTGTAACTAAGGCAGAAATTATCAAAACTTTTAGGCAGAGTCTCGAGAATGATATCGACCTGGGATTCCCCATCGATTTTAGCTCCAAGGATCTCTATCTCATTCAGATGACCCATCATCTTGAGAACATGATCCCTTACTGGTGTACCCTCAGCTATTTTTGTATTCATCAAACACTTTATAGCAAACTGCCTAGCTGCTCTACTCTAATGTTCGAAGAGTTTCTTGAGGTTATACATCATGTCATAAGCCGTGGCTATGGCCTGATACTGATGTTACAGTACATTTGACATAAATGCCAGAATGTAACACCGCACCATCTCATCTATCTTTTTCCACTTCTTATAAGCCTCTTTGACATCTTCATCAGAGTTAACATCAAGCTTAGGTGGGCATTCCTCAACAAGTACATATTTGTACTCCTCAGCAGTCAAGACAATATCCAGATTACGTTTCTAGTCAATATAATTAGGTCCAGTAAGTTTATTTTCTTTAAGAATTACCATAAGTGGACTGAAAGAACCCATTTTTGAAATCCTGATAATCACATAAATAAAAATTATATAGAGCAAAAATCTTTTGAATTAATTAAATAGAAATTTACCAACACCTTGAACATCATGAATTTAGCATGCCACGATAGTGTGGACGTATACAAATTCAACTATATTCAAGTAGGCACTACCTATTAATTTTACTATCATGTCAACATAACTTTATGACAAATAAAATTAATATGTTGGTCTTACTCTGGTCATACAAATAATAGCAGTGACTCCGATGGGAAGGATACCATTATTTGTATCTAAGTGTATACCATTACTTAATACTAAGTCAATTACCTTGTAATGAGTTCCTTCAGATGGAGAAGTGAACACATACTAGGTAACTTTCTACAATTATCCCTAAGGAAGTTTGTACTGGTGACCCATAATTATACTCATCCGATATGGAGGAAGGCACTAAAGCCAACGCGCAAGTATAATTACATCACCTACAAACTAGTAATAGAGACCATAGGATTTATACTAAATAAATATCCTCTCCTACTTAGTTATTTAACAATGAGGATTTTTCTACTAGTTGATATTATGTCCATGTTGTCCATTATTAATGTAGGCTTCGTTTTTCAAAAAAAAACATTCACACAATAATAAACATGCATAATCAAAAAAAGCAAAATGACAACGAATAAGAGAAAAATATCCAACTATTATGGTCATCTTTCCTGCTCCGTCCTCAATTATCCGAATCCAAAATCCGGCGCTGTGCAGATCTATTCGGGGTTCGACCTGCCCGGTTTTTAAAAAAAAGGTTTTGGTCGTCGATTCCTTCATCGAAAATCATCTGTCTGCCTTTGGACTGCTTAAAACCAGCATCTCATCCGGCGTCAGAAACAGCCACCACCGCCATCACGATTGATCAAAAATAATTAAAATTACATCAATCATATGCCTCCCGAAGGAGTTCACACATAATCTAAATTGAAAAATTAAAATAATAAGCACGATAAACCCTCCTAATTTTAATTACATCCACAGCAACAACAACATCCACGACATGTCCGTGGTTTAAACAACACAATCAAAAACATGCATTGGACCATAATAGTTGCAAAATCGAGTTAGAACAGATCTACATCTACCGACTATTATACAGCGCAGGTTTTATTGGACAACATGGACGTGTCAATCAATACGCAGATCCAAAGTGGCTCTGATACCAATTGATGGAACTGGGGATTCCCAGGACCCTTACTTTGGTGTGCGTATTGATCGATAGAAAGTTAAACAGATTTAATACGTGTTCTAACCCTTCATAGGCGGAAACTAGGGTTCACGAATTATACCTACGGCAGGAAGAAGACAAGTAGTTCCTGGCAATCTCGAGCAGATGACCCCAAGATCTTCAGCACGTATTTCTTCCTTGAGTTGGATGTCGTGTGGGCGACGATCTCCCAACCTTTTCTTCTCCTTGGCAGCCCTCTCTTTCTCTCCTTACGTGAATCACGAATTTAGAGAAAGCTTCAGATTTTTTATCAGTAATTTGGCGGCCAGAGAATAGAGGATATATATAGGCTACGGCAGGGACCATAAGGATAAATTAGGGTTATGTCTCCTAACAGATCTGGATATCCCGTGTTCATCTCCAACACACAATCCAGGCTCATTAACAATAGCTCGGTCCACTAATGAGCTATTGTTGTACTACCTCCATAATCCAAAATTATGTTTGTGGGCTCCTTTTACTATATGCTTGTTTGGCTCCCCATGTTAAGGTATCGAATGTCCGTCGATCAAATTAAGTTACTGACAACTATATTGATTCGACATCTTTTATCCTTAAGTAGTACCGCTCAACTTTATTTGGCATGTAGGATATAATCCGCCTGCAGGGTTTACATGATAATCCTTATGAGCTCCTTAAGGGGACATCATCAACCCGATGTATCGGAACATGGATTCCATTTATAATCAACAGTCCATCATACATATAATGTTATTACCCAATCCATAGAGGTTGTTGACCCATAATGAATCTCACTCTTTCATGAGTCAAAGTAATGCACACTGCATATACATGTCTGTTATTATATCCGGATTAAGAGCACAAGCATCCATAATAACAGAGGTGTTTGTTCACTTATGTAGTCAGTACAAAGAGAACAACCTCAAGTGGTCATGTTCAATACACACAAAGTGTACTAGTGTAAACCTATAGTCAAGATAGACTAATACCAGATTACACTACAACCTTTCCAATAGATTGTCCAAGTCCATCTAGGTTGTGAACTATTTATATACTCCATAGGGAACTGATAATAAGATCTTCTGTGTGACACCACATACCATATTATCTACAATATAGAATATCAGACATTTGCATTAACACTTGCAACAAATACAATATGTAAACATTTGCCCATGTGATTCCCATTCAAAATTATGATTCTCATTCAGAATTTAAGGAAATAAGGTTACTACAAAAGTGATGCTTTTAGTATATAACCCTAACAAGGACAAGGCCTATGGTGGCTGGTAGTGTACGATCGTTCGTTCCCTCCCAATGCTTCTACCAATTCATGTTGCTTAGAATTAACCATATGATTGTGTTGGAATCACATGTCGTGGTCACATATTCTTCCTCCTATATATCGTACCTCGGAATGGGTAACCTAAGTATGAATCCACATCAGCTCAAGGAGTCCTAAATCTGGATCCATCCTTAGTTTAATGCATTAAAAAACAAGCATCCTACCAAGTCATTATTATTGACCAATTGTCATGATTGTGCTGGGAAGTATACATGTATTGACATATATCAGGCAAAATCATATAGCAGGTAGAGTCGCACCTCAGTGCACTCACATAACAGCACCTTAGTGTGCATATAGATTGTACCTTAATACACACATAGAATAGTACCAACGCATATACAGGTATTCTAGCCAGGAACATGGTCAAGTCAGGAACATAGTCAAGTCAGTAAATCACATGGACATGTCTAGGCACATAGGTCACTTAGGTGCCTAAGTCATGTAATTTAAAGTTCCCATGGTACACTAAGGTCAGGGCAGGAAATCAAGTCATCAAAAGAAAATAGCAAAAAACCACTAAAATATGAATCCATTCAAACATGTGCATGGGGTCTCAGGTGCATAAAATAGCCATGTGTATGGCAAAATTGCGCATGGCAAGACTATGCACGGCAAGACTGTGCATGGCAAAACTACGTATGGCAAGATTGCGCATGGCAGAACTGTGCACGACAGAACTGCGCATGGCAAACTGCGCATGGCAAACTGTGTGTTCTGTGCATGGTAGAACTACACACATGGAGGATCATCATCCCAAAATAGCAAGTTCAGCCATAGAAGTTCCAAAAACTTGCTATGGTCATAACTTCCTCATCCAAACCCGAAATCAAGCAAAATAAAAGCCAAAACTGTATGAAATCAAATTCTCTACAATATGGAACAATTAGTTTTTGAAAATAACAAGTTTTGATATATCACTTCCATGAAAAACCATAAAATCCTAACTTTAAACCTTAGATCTACACTAAACTAGCCATTAGAACCAAAAACTCCAAGAACTAAACTTGCAGAGAATGTGAAGATGCATAATAAAGACTAATAATATCTAAGAAATATCAAAGAATAAAATTTGCAAGTGGTCTCTCCATTTAGTGCAAGATGTACTTACCTAGGTGGATTGATGGAAGGAAATGAAATGAGAGTGAATGAGGAGAGAGAGAGTAAAAGAGAGTATTTATAGGGGTAGGATAAGGTAGTTCCACTAAACCTAATCCCTATCATGCTCTAACCAAATGAGTAATGACATGTTCCATCCTACATGATACAAATAACCAGAAATCTAAGTAAAATCCCGATCACAACATGGTCAAGTTATTCCATCATCGAAGCAGTGAACCACACCTACAACCAGATAAGGACAAGGGTGGAACACTACTTCGTGATGAGACACTATTCCATGCCATGACCATGTGCAAATACATGATACTTTTAATCAAGATATAGATACCAAGAACTATACACAGGACTAATGCAAAAAAAAGTATACCAAAAACGGTGAATGACACATCAACTCAGACAATCCATCCTGATTAGGGCAATAGGCACTAAAATATATATATTGCTCTTATCTCTATTTAATTAAAGACTAATGGTGTTGATTGCATTATGTCACTACCATTTTTCGTTCTATGTATTTTTGGTATACGTGTACGGATTTCTGATATTTGTTAGGTGAGCCATAATTAGACTTGTCTTGCTTAGTCTTGGCTTAGTTTAGTTTTGGTTTGTTCTTGGCTAGTCTTGGTTTGCTTCACCAGGGTTCTATATAACATGTTGGCTTGGTTTGGTTTGGGTTGGTTTAATATGACTTGGCTTGGTATTTATACCAAATCCTTCTCCCACCCTTCATTAATTTTATTAACTCCTCTCCTTCTCCATTACTCCTCCCACCAACCAACCCACGGCAAGTATAACTTGCTCCATGTAGAACATGATGGTTCTCCATTTTTGATTGTTCTATTCTCTTCTTTGCATGATTCTAAATATCTTTAGAGCTTGAAACTTTTGTTTTTGATGGTTATATTTTTGTAGATCTAAGTTTTAAACTTTTTCTTGTTTTCCTTGGTTTTGACCTCTAAAAACTTGGTATTTCCAAAAACTAGTGGTTCCATATTGTAGAGAATTTGATTTCATGCAGTTTTGGCTTTTATTTCGCTTGATTTTGTTCGGATGAGTAAGTTATGGCCATGGCAAGTTTTTGGAACTTCCATGGCTGAACTTATTATTTTAGGACAACGACCCACATGCGCTCGGGAGGCTATGCACCGAGAGGCCATGCACCGTGAAGTCCTATCAACGCATCCTTTGACTCTGAGCATGCCATGCGTGTAGGTTCCCTATGCATATACTGCAGACGCAACGTGAGTTTTTTCCATGCACAGATTAGTGCAAGAATTTCCCATGCACAAATTTGTCGTGGAATTTCCCATGCATAGATTTGTGCAAGAAATTCCCATGCGTCGGATTGTCCAGAATTATCCATGTGCCAAATTTGCCCAGAATTGTCCATGCGCTAGATTGCCTAGAATTGTCCATGTGCCAGATTAACCAGAATTCCTATGCGCCAGATTTGCCCAGAATTGCCCATGCGTAAATTTGTGCAGGAATTTTTTATGCACAGATTTGTGCGATAATTTCCCATGCACGAATTTGCGTAAAAAAATCCTATGCGTCAAATTTGCCCATAATTGTTCATGTGTCAGATTTACCCAGAATTGCCCATGCACGAATTTGTACTGTTTTGCCTGTTTAAGCTATTTTTAGCTATAATCTTGTAAAACTCAAAACATGAAGGTTGTAGATCTTCGTCTTGGCTTTGAAAATCTATCTGTCTAACTTTAACTGGAGTTTATATGTGATTGATAGTTTCAATCACCCATGGATGTTCTTGATTTTCCTTGCATGTTTTTTTATACTTGGCTTAAATTACCACAACCCGACTTGATAAGCTTGAACTTGAACTTGAACATGATAATATGATCCCATCTTGATAATCTTGCTAGTGGCCCATCTAAATGCACTCTTGATAAGTATTCTTGATATGACAAGTAAACCTAACATGACATGTATAACCCTGAATGCTGTTACGACAGCTATTTCTGTCTTGCTAGTATAACTCTTGTCTTGACTCTGTGGTTGATTTTTCTAATTGTGATTGTATAAGCTACATATCTTGTCTTGCGTTATGTCTAGAACATGGATTCCTGGTTACCACAGTCAGGAATTCATAATGAATATGACTAGGTTAAACAACTAGAATGATCAAGTAGTTCATATAGAGAGATTTTCCAATTACAGGCGATCCCGTTATCCCAGCCACACTTGTGGACTTGTAGCCTGCCATCGCATTTCTAGCACACTGTCATGTATTGCACTTTTTATATCCTAAGTACTCAGGTACACCAAAAAATTTAGTAACTCTTGTAACTTTTGCCTGGATAGCCTGGATAGTCTGCAGGGCTTGTGATTGCAGGAATATCTCAACTGCATCTTGTTAGTAACTAGGCCTGTGATAACCCTAGTTAGCGAATGATAGCAATCGTAGGACTTGATTTGCCGTGCCTGAATGATCGTCTCCTAATTAACATAGAAATTATATTCCAACTCTTGTTCTTTCTGATGCAAGCAAGTATATTCCCTTTAACTCTTGTCATTTATGTTATTATCAATATATTGCTTGTATCAATTCTTCTATTCTTTATATGCTGGTTTTAGTTCATAAGTGGAGCCTCCCTTGTGGTACTTGCTCTTTCTGGGGTCTGTCCAGCTAGTTTTGTATGGTCAGATTTTGGAGTGATACCCGAGGATCTAACTACTTTTCAGCCAGATAGTGAACACCAGGAGTAATCGTGGAAACGAGTGGGTTTCTTATTTTTGCTCTCCTACTCCACTGTAACTTATTCTTTTGAGGCGTTTAGCCGCCGAGCATGTGTTAGCTCATGTTGCAACTTTATTTCTGTCAGCCTAAGAGCTGTAACATGATTAGCAAATCCTATGGTTGATTATGTATGACTTAACTTTTGCTAGTCTTTATATTTTGTATGACTAGCTTAATGATCATTTGAATATATAATATTTAGGATGCCTTACTTTTGTATGTCTGATGATCAAATATCTTGTAACATCTATTTGCTTGCTTGAGATTGAGACATTAGGTTTGTTTTTGACCATAAGAGACTGATGGGTTGTAGATAAACTCTCATACATCTAAACAGCCGTGACCATATTGGAAAGTATGTTACACTCCAATATACGTAGCTGGCTGTGTTTGTCCCCCGCTCTCCAGTATTTTGGTTCTGGCTCATGATACGGTTTAAGTGGTGGCCCATGCGGGTCTTGTAAATCAAGATGTGTGAGGGTTTTACTGGATAGAGGTCTCAATCTGCATTCGCCCTTGATCTCTACTTATGCTTTCTAATCTTCCTGATTCTTGACCCGATAATATGATCTTTTGCTTGATCTATCTTTGTCCTTCCTAATTGTTCCCATGTCATTTTCTTTAGTGATATTGTTCTTGGTCCTACCGAACAGCCGGGCGGAGCACCTCCTGTAAACCAGCAGCGACCTGGGGACCAAACCCAACACTCGAAGACAGCATCCCGAGCCATACCTTCCAGGGAACAAGATCCACCATTATAGCCAGCTCAGCCTGCAGAGCCTGACAATAGAACCCTGATGGGACTCATCCAGAACTTGCTTACATCACAAGATCGTCGAGGTGATGCTCTGCAGCATATAGTACAGTAGCTATGGACAGAGTTGGTTATCAAGGGAACAATGCAGCCAACAACTTCAAGCGCCTGAACCCTCCTTTCTTTGACGACAGTAAAGATGCTATTGCTGCTGATGCTTGGCTTCAAGACATAGAAGTTATTCTGGAGGCATTAGAATTCTAGCTGAAGAGAAGGTGGTCGTTGTGCGACTATAATTATTGGACTTAGCCTACAGCTGGTGGGCGATGCAAGCAGTTACTTTGGTGACGCCTATCATGTAGGCGATATTCAGCGAAAGATTTTAGACGAAGTACTTTGATGCAGTAGCTCGCTATAATCTACAAATAAGGTTCAACAATCTCAAGCAAATGGGAAGGACGGTCGATAGATATGCGGCCGAGTTTTCAAGACTTAGTAGGTTTGCTCCCACCTTGGTGGTAACAAATTTGGACCGAGCACGATAATTTCAGCAGGGACTCCACCTAGAGATCATTCTAGCAGTGGAACAGTTTGAACACCAGTCATTTGATGCCATTTTGCCAGCAACAAGAAGGTACAAATATACTTCACAAAGGATAGTAGATCAATTCAGAGGATGGAATAGGCCATATGGATAATTATCCCAGTCATCAGCACCAGCCCTAGCAGCTAGGATATTGACTATTGGAGCTCCTAGGAGGGTGACACCAGTTTTGTCGGTTCAGCACTCAAATCCGACGTACCCTCAATAGCAGAAACAGAAGCAGTCTTCTGCAGTGGGCTACACTTATTGTAGGAAACCCGGGTACATGATTTCAGAGTGTCACAGAGCACAGGGATCGTGCTTAGCTTGTGGGGCATCAGATCACATAATCGGATCCTGCCCGAATAGAGCCAGTTCATCTTCATCAATCCTAACCAGTCTATCGGTTAGGGCACCAGCACTAGTACAGCAGCAGCTACAGTACCAGCCTCCGAGGCCATTACCGCCTCATACTTAAGCATTCCAGCAGCATAGGCCACAGCAGTATGCTTAGGCCTAAGCCCAAGTTCAGAATAGGCATAGAGATCACCAGTAGAGGGGACCAGCACCAAGAGGACAGGGTTAAGCTATGGTTTTGACGGTAGCAGAAGAATTAGCGTCAGATGAGGTAGTAGCAGGTACCATTCTCGACAACTATTTTCCAGCAACAGTATTATTTGATTCGGGTACATCACATTTATTTATGTCTGTATGATTCGTAACATGAATAGGATTGAAGCCCGAGTCATTGTTAGTAAGACCCAATATCCTTACTGGTAACGATCTTGTGGGAGTAGATAGAGTTTATTTCTCGTGTCAAATCGTAGTTAGCAGTAGAGATTTTTCCTCTAGATTGATAGAATTTTCGATGGCCGACTATGATATGGTCCTAGGAATGGATTGGTTGAATGATCAATATGCAAGAATAGACTGCTATGTTAGCAGGATTATTTTTGGTATTCCCAACGAAGCAAAATTTTATTTTCCAGAGGCGAAGTAGAACCTTCTCCACCAACCTTACGAATGGTAGTAGCAGAAGCAGTTCAGTTTCCCAGAGTAGTAGAAGAATTTCTTGACATATTTCTCGAAGAGCTTCCAGGCATGTCACCGGAGAAAGAGAGAGAGAGTTCACTATTGATTTGATTCTAGGGACGACACCAGTATCAGAAAGAGTCTACAGAATGGCACCATCAGAATTGGAGATCCTGTACAAAATGATTGAAGAAGTCTGAACCAAGGGATTCATTCGTGCTAGTGCATCACCTTGGGGAGCCCTGATGCTTCTTGTGAAGAAGAAGGATGGTACGTCAAGATTATGTGTTGATTATCGTACCTTGAATTTTATAACAATCAAGAACGGATATCCTCTACCAAGGATAGATGATTTATTCGATCAACTCAGTGGGGTAGCAGTATTCTCGAAGATTGACTTACGATCGGGGTACCATCAGATCAGAGTCAAAGAGCAAGACATCCCGAAGGCAGTATTCAGATCTAGATATAGGCATTGAAAGTTTCTCGTTATGCCATTCGGAGTGACCAATATGCTAGCAGTATTTATGGATCTCATAAATCACATATTTATGTCCTATTTGGATCAGTTCATGATAGTATTTATAGACGACATCTTAGTCTATAGTAAGAGTGAAGCAAAGCATGAGCGACATCTTCGAGTAGTCCTTCAGATTCTCAGAGAGCACCACTTGTACGCAAAGTTCAGCAAGTACAAATTTTGGCTTGATCGTATTTTGTACGTAGGTCACATCATCACCAGAGGTGGAGTGGAAGTGGATCCCTAGAAGATAGTGGCTATAGAGACATGGCCAGTACCTAACATCCTCGTAGAAGTTTGTAGCTTTCTAGGATTTGTAGGCTATTATTGACGATTTGTATCAGACTTCGCTCGAATTTTAGCGTCCTTAACGCAGTTGACATGCAAGGATGTGCAGTTTACTTGGACAGTAGAATGTTAGATTTCATTCAAGAGGTTGAAGCAACGATTGATGACGGCACCCATTCTCACGCTTCCAGATAGGATTGAAGGATCTTTAGTTTATTATAACGCTTTAGGCAGAGGATTAGGATGTGCCCTAATGCAACACGGCAAGGTAGTAGCTTATGCGTCACGTCAGCTTCGTAATCACGAGAAGAGTTATCCAACACATGATTTAGAGTTAGCAGCGGTAGTTTTTGTACTCAAGCTTTGGAGACATTACTTGTATAGAGATATAGGTAGAAATTTTTACCGACCACAAGAGTCTCACGTATGTGTTTACCCAGAAGGATCTCAACATGCGTTAGAGAAGATGGCTAGAGTTATTAGTGGATTATGACATCAACCTGCGGTATCATCCTGGGAAGGCCAACGTAGTTGCAGATGTATTGAGTAAAAGAGCAGAAACTTATTTTCTAATGGCGTAGCCCGAGTTATTAGCGGATCTTCAAAAGATGGGAATAGAGATAGTTCTCTCTAACAACGTGGCATTGATGGCCAGTATGCAAGTTCAGTCCAGCATAATTGAGAGAATCAAGATAGCTCAATCAACAAATTTCAAGCTTCAGCGGCTTAGGACATAATGTGAAGCAGGACAAAGAGCAGAGTTATGCATTCACAAAGATGGCACACTCCGACATGGAAGGCATCTTTGTGTACCCAGTGGTGACATCAGGCAAGAGATAATGATGAAGGCTCACAGTTCACAGTATTCAATCCATCCTGGTAGCATAAAGATGTATCATGATATTCATCAGCATTTCTGCTGGAATGGCATGAAGAGGGTGATAGCCCGGTTTATCTCTCGTTGTTAGTTTACCAGCAAGTCAAGGCTGAACATTAGAGATAAGCTGGCTTCTTCAACCTTTACCGATCCCAGAATGGAAATAGAAACATATTACCATGGATTTTATGACTAGACTACCTAAATACCCAGCCAAGAGAGATGCTATATGGGTTATAGTTGATCGGCTCACGAAAGTAGCTTATTTTCTTTCTTTTTGAATTGGTCAGTCGACAGATCAGCTTGCAGAGACGTACCTCAGGCAGATAGTCAACTTACATGGAGTGCCAGTCAGTATCGTATCCGACAAAGATTTGATATTTACATCGCACTTTTGGCGGAGTCTTCAAGAGAGTTTGGGAACTCATCTCAAGTTTAGTTCAGCTTATCATCCGCAGACAGATGGTCAGTCAGAACACACGATTCAAACTCTTGAGGATATGTTACGATCCTGTGCACTTAAGTTCGGTGGTTCATGTGAAGATCACCTACCTCTAGTGGAGTTCTCCTATAATAACAGTTTCTAAGCCAGTATCGAGATAGCACCATCCGATGTACTGTATGGCAGGAAGTACATATCACCTTTAGCCTGGGACGATGTAGACGAGAGGCAGATACTTGGTCCAGAAATGGTTACTCGGACTATCGAGGTGGTCATACAAGTTAGAGATCATCTTCGGGTTGCCCAAGATCATCAGCGCCATTGGGCCGATTCTCATCGGCATCCTTTTGAGTTTTCTATCGGCGACCACGTATTCCTTAGGATCTCGCCTACCCGTGGCGTTATTCGATTTGGCATACGGAAAAAGCTTAGTCCTATATATATATAGCCGTTTGATATTCTTGAGCGAGTAGATGATGTATCATATCGTCTCGCTCTTCTGCCGTCGTTACATGAAGTACATAACGTATTCCATATATCCCAATTGCGATGATATATCCCAGATCCGAGCCATATCCTTGATTATTCAGAATTGGTAGTTGGTACCAACCTTTCGTATGAGGAAAGGCATGTATCCATATTGGACCAATGAGAGAAGGTACTCAAGAACAAGACTATTAGTTTAGTCCGTGTTGCTTAGGGTCATCACTCTTTGGGTGAGTCAACCTTGGAACGTGAGGATCACGATATCCATACCTATTTGACTCGTAAGGTATAATGGCTTTCTTATGCCTTATGCCTTTAATTCCTTACTTGCATGAATGATTGCTTGATTGGATGCTAGTCATTAGATTGCCTGTAGTTAGTATAGCTTACCCTGACACCTATAGCCTCTTGATTAAATTTTGAGGACGAAATTCTTTTAAGATGGGTAGAGTTGTCACTACCGTTTTTCGTTATACGTATTTTTGGTATACATGTACGGATTTATGACATTTGTCAGGTGACCCGTAGTTAGACTTGTCTTGCTTAGTCTTGGCTTGGTTTAGTTTTGGTTTGTTCTTGGCTAGTCTTAGTTTAGTTCACCATGGTTCTACATAACATGTTGGCTTGGCTTGGTTTGGGTTGGGGTTGGTTTAATATGACTTGACTTGGTATTTATACCAACTCCTCCTCTCTCTCATTAATTTCATTAACTCCTCTCCTCTCCTTCTACATTACTCCTCCCACCAACCAACCCAAGGCAAGTATAACTTGCTCCATGGAGAACATGATGGTTCTCTATTTTTGATTGTTCTATTCTCTTCCTTATATGATTCTAAATATCTTTAGAGCTTGAAACTTTTGGTTTTAATGGTTATATTTTTGTAGATCTAAGTTCTAAATATCTTTAAAGCATGAAACTTTTGTTTTTCTTAGTTTTGATCTCTAAAAACTTGGTATTTCCAAAAACTAGTGGTTCCATGTTGTAGAGAATTTGATTTCATGCAGTTTTGGCTCTTCTTTCGCTTGATTTCGAGTTCGGATGAAAAAGTTATGAACATGCCAAGTTTTTGGAACTTTCATAGCTGAACTTGCTGTTTTGGGATGACGACCCCCATGCTCCCAGGAGGCCATGTGCCGAGAGGCCATACGCCGGAAAGTCCTGGCAACGCATCCTTTGACTCTGAGCGTGTCATGTGCGTAGGTTTTCTATGCGCATGTACTGTAGACGCAACATGAGTTTTTTTCATGCGCAGATTTGTGCAGGAATTTTCCATGCGCGAATTTGTGCAGGAATTTTCTATGCACGAATTTGCGCAAGAAATTTCCATACGCAAGATTGCCCAAAGTTGTCCATGCACCAGATTTGCCCAAAATTTTCCATGAATCGGATTACCCAAAATTGTCCATGCACTAGATTACCCAGAATTCCCATGCATCGGATTTGCCCAGAATTGCCCATGCGCAAATTTGTGCAGGAATTTTTCATGCGCAAATTTGTGCAGGAATTTTCCATACGTGGATTTGCGCAAGAAATTCTTATGCGTCGAATTTGCCCAAAATTATCCATGTGCCGGATTTGTCCAGAATTGTCTATGCACAAATTTGTATTATTTTTGCCTGTTTAAGCTGTTTTGTAGCTAAAATCTTGTAAAACTCAAAACATGAAGGTTGTAGATCTTCGTCTTGGCTTCAAGAATCTTTCTGTCTCACTTTAACGGGAGTTTATATATGATTGATAGTTTCAATCACCTATAGATGTTCTTGATCTTTCTTGCATGTTTTTCTATACTTGGCCTAAATTGCGACAACCCGACTTGATAAGCTTGAACTTGAACATGATAATATGATTCCGTCTTGATAATCTTGCTAGTGGCCCGTCGAGGCGCACTCTTGATAAGTATTCTTGATATGACAAGTAAACCTGACATGACATGTATAACCTTGAATGCTGTTGCGACAGCTATACTTGTATTGCTTGTGTAACTCTTGTCTTAACTCCATGGTTGATTGTCCTGATTATGATTGTACAAGCTATATGTCTTGTCTTGCATCATGTCTAGGACATGGATTCTTGGTTACCACGGTCAGGAATTTATAATGAATCTGACTAGGTTAAACAACTAGAATGATCAAGTAGTTCATATAGAGAGATTTCCTAGTTACAGGCGATTCTGTTATTCCGGCCACATCTGTTGACTTGTAGCCTGCCGTCGAATAGGACGTATTTCCAGCATATTGTCATGTATTGCATTTCTTATATCCTAAGTACTCAGGTACACTAGAAATCTTGATAACTCTTGTAACTTTTGCCTGGATAGTCTGGATAGTCTGCAGGGCTTGTGACTGCGGGAATATCTCAACCGCATCTTGTTAGTAACTAGGCCTGTGATAACCCTAGTTAGCTAATGATAGCAAACCGTAGGACTTGATTGGCCGTGCTTGAATGATTGTCTCCTGATTAACATGAAAATTATATTCCAACTCTTGTTCTTCCTGATGCAAGCAAGTATGTTCACTTTAACTCTTATCATTTATGTTATTATCAATATGTTGCTTGTATCAGTTCTTTTATTCTTTATATGCTGGTTTTAGTTCATAAGTGGAGCCTCCCTTGTGGTACTTGCTCTTTCTGGGGTCTGACCCAACTGGTTTTGTATGGCCAGATTTCGAAGTGATACCCGAGGATCTAACTGCTTTCCAGCAGATGCTGAACACCAGGAGTAACCGTGGCAACGAGTGGGTTTCTTATTTTTTCTTCCCACTCTACTGTAACTTATTCTTTTATGCGTTTAGCGCCGAGCATATGTTAGCTCATGTTGCAACTTTATTTCTGTCTGCCTAAGGGCTGTAACATGATTAGCAAATCCTAGGGTTAATCATGTATAACTTAACTCTTACTAGTCTTCGTATTTTGTATGACTAGCTTCATGATTCTGAATATATAATATTTGGGACGCCTTACTTTTGTATGTCTGATGATCAAATATCTTGTAACATATTTGCTTGCTTGAGATTGAGACACTAGGTTTGTTCTTGACCATAAGAGACTGATGGATTGTAGATAAATCCGCATGCATCTAGACAGCCATGACCGTATTGCGAAGTGTGTTGTACTCCAATATACGTAGCTGGCTGTCCCCGCTCTCCAGTATTCTGGTTCTGGGCGTGACAATTCAAACCTTCCGATTATAGAACAATACATACAAGGAGATCATCTGCATAATAAGATGTAAGACTACAGATCAAGTCTTATACAAAGGAACAATAGCCTTTTTTATGCACAACAA
>JANAVB010004398.1:16980866-17063366 GCA_029216955.1 Iris pallida
GTTTTCCAATGCCCGCATCGGTCCCGTGGCCTCGGGTTATCGTGCGGGGAAACTCTCACCTTGTCGACAAGTTGTTTGTTTCCAATGCCCGCAGCGGTCCCGAGGCCTCGGGTTGCCGTGCGGGGAAACTCTCACTTCGTCGACGATTTGTCCAATGACCGTGCAAGACTCGACACAAACTGACGTCTCACACAATCATGCTATCTCTAGTGTTACCATTTCTTTCAGGGCCAAGATCAATATTTCTTTCTTATGCGACCGCTCGCCGACATGTAGCCGCGAGCATACTTCTTTCTTATGAGACCGCGCCGACATGTAGCCGCGAGGCCTCGCCGACATATAGCCGCGAGCATACTTCTTTCTTGCCCTATTATTTTACTCAACTCAAGATCAACTATTCACAACACTTTCCAAACTCAATAAATCAACCGTGGCCCGTGCCTTAAAACTCTAGGACCGTGCCATCGTGTCTCAAACCGACTTCCGATATACGCGACGCTATCGCCCAAGTCATACTTCATATGACGGGCCTTGGGATCGTGGGACTATTTAACTTGACAACCGCAGAAAGAGCGGGACAGCACTAGAAATGACTTAGGTCGATCGGCGTAACTTTGCCTAACTTAATCGAGCCTATAACTTGACTCAAGGGACGAGCAAAGGCTATGCCAAGCCTTGCATTATGGAAACGTGCATGCTTTAACAAGCATTCACGCAGGCACGCCTATGACTTAGGCTATTTCATAACTTTGTGTCAAAGACCAACTTTCCTTCTCCCAAGCCACGGGACGAAGGATCGAGTGTCATTTTCAAAGCACGCGTGCACCAACTCTAAGCCGTCTATGGGATGTTTTCCATGTTCTAACTCGATTTGGTCCATCGGGATTATTCCCTTAGCTATGTGGATTCGTAGCTTTTATTATTAAGCCTACTTGTGCAAGTTGAAAACATGATTTTTATGTGAAGGCAAAGATGAGGCAAGTTCACCGAAACTACCCCCCTGAGCGAGCGGTCGCCTCGACCGAGCGATGTCTCCGAGTAGCCGTTGTAAGGCTAAGTCCGAACGCCGTCGGTGTTTCGATTCCTCCGATTGACTGAGCGGGACGGGGCACTACATTCTCTATTTCCTTGCAGGCACTGTCAGGGACAAGTCAACACTCAACCATGAAAATGAGAGGGACAATACAAGGCAAGCCAGTCTTAGTGTTAGTGGACTCTGGGTCCACCCACAGTTTTGTTGACAAACAATTTAGTGAAAGACTTCAACTAAATACTTCCAATAATGAATTTTTGAAGTTTTGGTTGCCAATGGGGAGAAATTATAGAGCCAAGGCATGTGTCCAAATGTCCTAATTGACTGCCAAGGGAAGAAGTTGCAGGTGAATCTACTCAAGCTTCCATCACAGGATGCCAAGTTGTGTTGGGAGCTAACTATCTAAGAACTCTGGGAACCATTCACTGGAATTTCAAAGATCTCACCATGGTGTTCCAGCAAGGTGAACAAGTACAAGTTTTTAAAGGCTTGGTTGCAGACAAGCATAGCCTATCTGAAGCAGACTTGAAGGAGCTCAGGCAAAAAAATCAGTTCTATGTTATTCAGCTCTCCTCTGTAGAGTGCCAAGCCACTACTACAGGTACACACCCAACCATTTCCTCTCTACTGCAAAATTTCAAACAGCTATTTGATGAACCCATAGGTTTACCTCCCAAGGGGAATTTGACCATAGAATTCCCTTATTACCTGGGGCCCTTCCTGTGTGTCAAAGGCCATATAGGCACCCTTACATACATAAAAATGAAATAGAAAAACAAGTGAGGGAAATGTTAGTCAGTGGCATCATTAGGCCCAGTACAAGTTCCTACTCTTCACCTGTTATCTTAGTGAAGAAAGCTGATGGATCCTGGAGGATGTGTATAGATTATAGAGCCCTTAATCAAAACACTATCAAAGACAAATTCCCAATTCCATTCATAGATGAATGTTTGATGAGCTACATGGAGCAAAAAAAATTTCTAAGCTGGACTTGAGGGCTGGGTATCATCAAGTGAGAGTAGTGGAAGAAGATGTCCCTAAAACTGCTTTTAGAACTCATGAGGGACACTATGAGTTCCTTGTGATGCCCTTTGGGCTCACCAATGCACCCTCCACATTCCAGTCCATGATGAATTCTATATTCAGAGATTACATGAGAAAATTTGTTCTTATATTTTTTGATGACATACTGATTTACAGCAGTAGCTTTGAAGAGCATCTAGTGCACCTGGAACAGGTTTTCTGCAGGTTGTCAGAGTTCAATCTGAAAATCAAGGAGAGCAAGTGCCAATTTGCATTGAAGACAATTGGGTACTTGGGGCATGTGATTTCTGAGGAGGGCATTCAGGTGGACACCACAAAGACTGAAGCAGTGGAGCATTGGCCAACTCCCACTACACTGAAAGGCCTCAGGGGATTTTTAGGACTGACTGGCTACTACAGAAGATTCATCCAAAGGTATGGGGCTATAGCTGGACCACTCACTGACCTGCTCAAGAAGGATTCCTTTAAATGGAATGATACAGCTCAAGAGGCTTTTGAGAAATTAAAATTGGCCCTCATTTAACCTCCTGTTCTGAGTATGCCCAGTTTCAATGAAATATTTGTATTAGAATGTGATGCTTCAGGAGAAGCAATAGGGCTGTCTTAATGCAAAAAGGCAGACCTATAGCATTTCTGAGTCAAGGGTTGAAAGGAAGATCAAAGGCACTGTCTACCTATGAGAAAGAGATGCTGGCCATTCTCTTGGCAATTAAGAAGTGGAGTCAATATCTGTGGGGTAGGGAATTCATCATTAAGACTGATCATCAAGCACTCAAATACCTGTTAGACCAGAAAATGGGGACAGAAGCCCAACACAAATGGATAGCTAAGTTACAAGGCTACCACTACAGGGTGGAATACAAGAAAGGCAAAGAGAATGTAGCTGCTGATAGTTAGTCCAGGAGGGAAGCTCTTATATTGAGTGCAGTCACTGTGGTGCAGACGGACTGGTTGACTCAGTTTCAGGAACAAATGCAACACTCAGCCTTCTATAAAGAGCAGCTGAGCAAATGGGCACAAGAAAGTCTAAATACTGACAAGTACTCTATGAGACAAGGCCTCTTATATTACAAAAACAGGCTCCTTATTGACCCTGATTCTGAGTTTCAGCCACTATGTTAAAAGAACACCATAATCATGTCCAGGCTGGCCATTCTGGTGTGGCAAAGACCTTACAGAGACTCAAGAAGACTTGCTACTGGAAGGGGATGAAGACTGCAGTCAGGAACTATATACAAGCTTGTCAGGTTTGCCAACAGAACAAGTATGAAAATATCTCCCCAGCTGGCCTATTACAACCTTTACCTATACCTGATAGGATATGGGAAGAGATTTCCATGGATTTTATTGAAGGATTACCTACCAGTTATCACAAAACAACCATCATGGTTGTAGTGGATAGGCTCACTAAATACATCCACCTATTTGCTCTCTGCCATCCTTACACTGCTGCTGTGGTGGCTCATGTCTTCATTGATGGGGTATTCAAATTGCATGGGATGCCCAAATCTATTGTTGAGACAGAGATCCCATTTTCACCAGTCAATTTTGGCAAGAGTTTATAAGCACAGGGAACCAAGCTCAAATATAGTACTGCCTACCATCCTCAAACAGATGGGCAGACTGAGGTCACCAACAGGAGTATTGAAGCCTATTTGAGATGTTTTTGGGACATAAACCACATAAGTGGAGCAAATTTCTGCCATGGGCAAAATTTTGGTTTAATACCAACTGGCACACTTCAACCAAAGTAACACCCTTTGAAGCTGTGTATGGCAGAGCTCCCCCATATTCTCACATACATTCCAGACCCCCCCCCAAGACAAGAGTGTTGAAGAAGCTCTAAACTCTCGGGATAATGCTCTCCAACTCCTCAAGGACAATTTGCACCTGGCCCAGGACAGGATGAAGAAGTTGGCAGACACTAAGAGGACTGATAGGCAATTTGATGTAGGAGACTGGGTTTTCCTCAAACTCTAGCCCTATAGACAGGTTTCAGTTGGGCAAAGAAGACCTCAAAAGTTGTCTCCAAAATATTTTGGACCCTATGAAGTCTTAACTAAAATAGGTACAGTGGCTTATAAACTAGCCCTCCCTGCAGGATCCCAAATCCACCCTGTGTTCCATGTCTCCCAACTCAAGAAGAAGGTCAGTGCTACTAGAGAGGTTCAGCCAGGAACACCTACTCAAGTGGAAGCTCAGATTTTGGAACCTGATTTCATATTAGATAGAAGAATGGTGAAGAGAGGGAACCATGCTGCTGTTGATCTCCTGGTACAGTGAAGCATTCGAGCAAGGAGCATGCTCAATGGGTACCTTATGAACATTTCATTCAAACTTATCCCCATTTTGACCTTGAGACAAGGTCAATTTAAGGGGGAGGGAGTTGTTACGTGCCCATATGCATAGCACAGTGCATTGTCCATTTCTGGACAGTTGGTTTGTTAGTTATTTCCTCTCAGGGCCAGCTCAGCAGCTCCAGAGGACAGCTCATCACTGCCAGGCCAATCAACAACCTGCAGTGACCAATACAAGCCACGTCATCCAGAATATCCTTACTATATATAGCTGTAAATAATGAAGTGAAGAAGCAGAATTGATTACCTAATTTTCCAGCTCTTTTTTTTCCTGCATTCTTCAGTACTTGCATTTCTTGTATTTTCCTTACCAGTCTTACTTCAATAAACCTAGAATTCCTCTCAATTTCTCTTTTGTTTAGCTTCTGTTTGATTGCTGATGACAATTCTGGAAGGAATTCAAGTATCTACATGTCATGATCTCAGGATCCTACCACCTTTCGTCCTCCGGCATGTTCCTCCCCATCCACACCCAGGGCACCATCCCTTGCCCGACGTGCTCCACCCCGATCCTCCCCTCCTCCGTGAACCAGTGCCCCCGGTGCCTCTCCGCCTGCGCCGACCTGACCTCCCCGCTCCCCCGCCACCTGTCCCTCTACTGCCCGGAGTGCATCTCCTACCTCCAGCCCCCCAAGACCTACCTCCGCGCCGACCCGGAGTCGAAGCAGCTCCTCTCCATCTGCCTCAGCCGCGTCAAGAAGCCCCTCTCCTCCAACCGCCTCAAGCTCGTCCACGCCGACTTCGTCTGGACCGAGCCCCACTCCAAGCGCATCAAGCTCCGCCTCCGCGTCCAGGGCGAGCTCGACCGCAACACCATCGTCGAGCAGACCCACGTCGCCGAGTTCCAGGTCGTCGACCACCTCTGCGACTCCTGCTCCCGCGCCAAGCCAACCCCGACCAGTGGGTCGCCAAGGTCCAGCTCCGCCAGCACGTCCCCCACCGCCGCACCTTTCTTCTACCTCGAGCAGCTCATCCTCAAGCACCGTACCGCCGACCGGGCCATCCGTATCCAGGAGACCTGCGACGGCATCGACTTCTGCTTCTCCAACCGCAGCCACGCCCTCAAGTTCGTCGACTTCGTCTCCGACGTCGTCCCCGCCCGCGACCGCTCCGACAAGCGCCTCGTCTCCCACGACTAAAAGAACAGCACCTATAACTACCAGTACACCTTCTCCCTCCAGATCTGCCCCGTCTGCCGCGAGGACCTCCTCTGCCTCCCGCCCGCCGTCTCTCGCTCGCTCGGGAACATCGGCCCGCTCGTCGTGTGCACCAAGGTAACCAACAGCCTCGCCCTGCTCGACCCCGCCACGCTGCGGGTCGCCTACCTCGACGCCAAGGAGTACTGGAGGACGGCGTTCGAGGCGCTGATGGTCAGCCGCCAGCTGATGGAGTACGTCGTCCTGGACGTCGACGAGAAGAACGTGTGCGAGGAGACCGTCGGCGGGACGCGGTACTGCCTGGCGTATATACAGGTTGCCAGGGTTTCGGATTTCAGGAAGAACGATAATATCTTCACCGTCAAGACACATCTCGGGCGTCTGTTGAACCGGGGGGATTATGCGCTTGGGTACGACATGTACGCGTCAAACAGTAACAACAGAGAGATCGAGAAGTACAAGGGGCTAGTTATCCCCAACGTCATTCTGATCAAGAAGAGTTACAAGGAGACCAGGGCCGGCCCTGGCCCAGGGCGGCCAGGGCGACGCCCAGGGCCCTATGAAATTTGGAGGCCCAAAAAATTTAATTTAAATGTATATATATATTAGTAATCTTATAGTGAAAATAGAACGAATATAATATGATTCTCCTTTATCACAAATATTTGTGGTTAGTGGTAGTTTTGATACTTGTACAAGAGGTCCTAGGTTCTAAGCATTGGCTGTCATTTTTTAGTTCAATTTTTTATATTATATATGGGCCACATTTTAAAAATTTGCCTAGGGCCCCCACTAACTCAGGGCCGGCTCTGAAGGAGACGAGCAGAGGAAGAGGGGGAAGCAGAGGACGTGGAAACTCAATAGCTTGGGAATGGATGTGGATGCTACGACCGCCAAGGGGAAAATGGATATGGAAAAGAGGTAACATGAGTACGAACAGTTCATAAAGGATTTGGAGGAGAATCCGGATCAGACGTTTAATATCTCACTCTACAAGAATAAGGACTACCAGCCGTCGGAGATGGCGTCCACGGCAGGGGGGATGACGACGTCTGCCGCTGGACGAGCTACTTGCAGAGCTCAAGCTGAAGGATATGGAGGAGGAGACCGATGCTGAGAGTAATGCTGATAGCATGATGGACGATGACCGTCACTAGGAGGTTCAAGCTAATATGTCCTTTAACCTCCATGTAGGGGGAGCATATAACGGTTGAAAACCGAAAACCGAATTGAACCGAACCTAAATATCACAAACGTTCGGTTTTTCGGTTTCGGTTCTGTTTTCGATTTGCAATTTTGAAAATTTAAAATAACGGTTTGGTTTTCGGTTCTTGGTCCGGATAACTGAACCGAACCGAAAACCGATTTAGATATAATAATTTATCAAACTATAATCAATCTACATATACTAATGTTTCGTAAACCCTAACTAAGCGCACTCTCCTCTCCTATTCTCTATCGGTATTTCTTTGAGCACTCTCTCCTCTACCCTCAATTTATATAATATATTTTCACACTATGTAATATAATATTCATAAATACAATAAAACCATATTTTTAAAATAAATTATTATTTAAATATGCTCATTTTGTTAAAAAATTTGAAGATCCGACACTTGGCCCATGAAACCGAACTGACCGAAAACCGAATCGAATTAATTCGGTTCGGTTTTGTTCGGTTTTTCATAAAAACGGTTCGGTTTTCGGTTTTGAGAAATACGGTTTACGGTTATTTCGGTTTTCATATACGGTTCGGTTTGAACCGAACCGAACCGTTGCTCACCCCTCCATGACTTGGTCATGTTTATTCGGAACGTTTCGAGTTTTTATTGTCTTGTCAGGTGTTTGCTTCTACGTTGAATTTAGTGTGCTTCCAGTTGATTAGTTGAATACTTTTCTTTTTGGCCATCTTGAAAAATATGTTTCTAGTGATCCATTTTGAGGTTTTTATAATTATGTTTGGTCTTTTATATATAACAAATAGTTGAAATTAAATAACTATCTTTTTAATTTTACGCAAAATACAAATCCTCCGTTCTTGGATACTCCTACGTTGCCTCATGCCTCTCTATCTCACAGTACATTCTTTTATCGGCTCATCTCGCATCCATACGCGTCATTGGTCGTTGACCAATTTATCATCGTTGTCCACTGAGTCTCTATCCACTGAGTCATTTGTCACGCCTCTCTCTCTCTCTCTCTCATCATTGAATCAGATAACATATCTATTTTAATTTGATTTATGTCCTAATTTACCCTAATTGATTCCTAAATGATCATGTCCTAATTTGCCCTAATTGATTCCTAATTCATATTGATTCCTTTCCTAACTTGCGTTTGTATTAGTGATTTAGCCTAAATTTTTCCCTAATTGATTGCCCTAATTGCATTGCCATAATGATTACTCCCTTATTGTGTATTTCTTTCCTAATTTTGTATATTTGTCCTAATTTGTTTCAATGATTTGTTTCCTAATTTATCATTCTTACTTATTGTTGATAATATCAGGTTATATGTGTTCTAGTTTAGGTATTTTAAAAGACTACTCTACATACATTGAGCATTTTCAGCAATGAAGGTTATCAAGAATATCTTCGTAACCGAATGAGAGATGAATTTATGAATGATTGTTTGGTGACATACATTGAACAGACATTTTCGTAAAAGTTGAGAATGAGGGCATCCTGTAACATTTTCAAATATGAAGCCTCGTAGGGAATTATTGTAAACAATTATTATCTGTTATGATGTAATACAACTATTATAATATGCCTTGGTTATAAAAATATTTTGTGCCTAATTTATGTTATTTTTCTTTTACATTTTTATAAATTTTTTGGATTAAAATTACTTAGTTGATTTTGGCGAAGGTATACCTAAATCCTTTACTCCACTATATATATAACATAGGAAAAAACTAGACTATGGGTTAATGAGGAGAGGTATAAGGCTAAGGTATATATAATATATATATATATATATATATATATATAAAAAAAAAAAAAAAAAAAAAAAAAAAAAAAATAATATATATATATTATATATATATATATATATATATATATATAAAATATATATAATATTATAATATATATATATATATATGGAAAAACGGGATATGAGCCATAGGCTCATACTATTATATGAGCCATCCAATGTGGCTTTTATGTGGACCAATTAAAATTTGGTGATGTGGAAGAGGAAAATTATATAAATAGAAATAAATTCTCCCATAAAATATTTGATAAATCTTAACTTACCAAATAAGAACTTACCAAATAAATTTGAATTGATGATTCTAAATTGTATATTTTTCATGGAATGATGTATATCCTGTACAAGTCTTTTCGTGGAATGATGTACGTAGGGGAGGAATATTTTATGGGAGAATTATCATCAATTCAATTTAGAATCATTCCATAAAATATTTGATAAATCTTAACTTACCAAATAAGAACTTATCAAATAAAATTGAATTGATGATTCTAAATTGTATATTTTTCGTGGAATCATCAATTCAAATTTGATAAATCATCAATTCAAATTTGAATCATCAATTCAAATTTATTAGCATGCAAATAGCAATTTAGAATCATCAATTTGATAAATCATCAATTCAAATTTGAATCATCAATTCAAATTTGATAAATAATCAATTCAAATTTGAATCATCAATTCTAAATTGTATATTTTTCGTGTATATACAATTTAGAATCATCAATTCAAATTTGAACAAAAATTATATAGATAGAAATAAATTCTCCCATAAAATATTTGATAAATCTTAACTTACCAAAAAGAACTTACCAATTAAATTTGAATTGATGATTCTAAATTGTATATTTTTCGTGGAATGATGTATATCCCGTTTCACTTTTCGTGGAATGATGTACGTGGGGGAGGAATATTTATGGGAGAATTTATCATCAATTCAATTTAGAATCATTCTATGTTGTTACAGGCGATGCCTAGGCGCGCCTAGGCGTCTAGGTTGAGGGAGGGCGCCTCGACTAGGAGAAATTATCTCGTGTCTGGCGATGGGCGCTAGGCGCGCCTAGGCGGACGCCTAGGGTCGACCAAGGGAATGAAAGGCGGAGAAGGCGTCGTAATATCTTATATTGTTATAAGTACATACAAATTTATCAAGTGTTCATGTTAATGTTAATTGTGTATATTAGTTATCAACTATTCTTGACAAATCAATTGTTCTTTATACTGTTATATTGTTGCTGCTTAATTATCTTATACTTTACAAGTATATAAATTATACATAAGTACATACTGCACTATCTGCTATATTGCATTTTTTTCCTTTACATAATCATTTATGACCTGGGCGGACGCCTAGGCGGCGCCTAGGCGCGGCACGCCTAGGCGAGGCGGGTAGGCTGTCGCCTCGCCTCGCCTAGCGCCCAATACAACATAGGAATCATTCCATAAAATATTTGATGAATCTTAACTTACCAAATAGAACTTACTAAATAAATTTGATTTGATGATTCTAAATTGTATATTTTAACCGTATTTACTTTGCAGGCAAACTTAAATTTCGAGAGAATAATTTAAACATATTTGGTAAGATTTGGTAAGTTTACTTGGTAACTTACCAAATCGTTTAATATTATCATGCCTCTCTTCTCTCAAACTTACTAAATATGTCCATGAACAAACATGAAAACAGCACTCTTAAGAAGTTTTTAGGGGACTATATGTGCATTTAAAGGATTGGAAATTGATAGCTCTATTCATTGAGCAAGACAAAATCTCGATATTACAAGATTAAAAATCAGTATAACTAAAAATAAAATGTTGTTATAAACCCAACATTAAAAACTCGTAATCCAAGGACATAATAAATTAGATCTAAGAAAAAAAAGCATCTGGAACATCAGTCTAGCCATCAATTGCATGCCAGCGACAAGTCTATTTGCATGACCATCACACAACTTCATACTAACAAGCTACGATAGTCTTCAACTTCAAACATCTGCTGACAACCAGCTTGTGCCATATTTTTGTTCATCTGCTCATCTATTGAATGCTTGTGCCATATTTTGTTCATCCATCTGCTCAACCATTCAAAAAAAATGTTTGTAAGTCTATTAGTTGTTAATTTATTACCTTGAATTAAGTACAAGTAAATCAAATATACCTTTCTCTTGACAACCAGCTTTATTATGACCCATTCCACAGCAATAGCTACATGTCCTTTGTTCCTTGGTTGCTTGTGTTTGAGCCAACTCTAAACTGGAACGATATCTTGAAGCTTCCTTTGGCCTTCCTTTGTTCCTAGCAACTTCAGTTGGATCACGAATTTCAATTTCATCAAGGTGTGGAGCCGTTTGGGAGATAGCACCAGAGTTAGCTTGGCTTGGAATTTGATTTTCTACAATCTCCTTATCTTTATTTCGAGTTACATTTTTTGCAAGCATGTTTGAGACCACTGTGTCAAATTCCTTAAATAAAGCGACTGAGCTCATACATTCTTCAATGAGTTGATTGACCTTTGATTTAATGGACCAATGCATTAAATGTGTTATTTTGTCCCCACAAGGTATCATGTTATCACCCAACACCACTTGGCCTCTAGCAATTTGATATCTGGCATTTATACTCCATCGACTTAACAAGTAGCGGTCAGGGATAGTTGATAATTATTTTTTTGTCATAATGTGAATAATATGTTTACACAATATGCCTTCGTTCTCAAATTTGTACAAGCACATGTTAGCAGTAGGTTATTATTTTCTTCATTGCAAACAACAACTTTCCACTTACTTTGCTCATTGTTACTTAAACCAACACGATATTTTGTAGTAGACCCTTGTTTCTCAATTTTTTGATGAAAACAACTCAAACTATTTTTCAGCTCTATTTGGAATAAGCCAAAGACTTTTCGGGTATATAACTTTCCAGCATGTGCTTCAATTTCCAAGGACAAAATATAAACTGGCTCCGAGTTTATGGTCATAAAGTCTTCTTTGGCTTCTATTGCACGACGATTAGCAATTGCATTATCATACTGCCTCACGAACTCATCCAATGGAGTCATTGCATTCACATAACCATCAAAAAAAGCATTGATGCTTTCACTACGTTGAGTTGATGTCATACTGGCAAAAAATGTATCCTTAAAATATATGTTAGACCAATGGTGTCATTGTTTATATAACTTGGACAACCAATTATTTTCATCTAATTTGTATCTATTTTTCAGTTCAATCCATCGTTGCTCAAACTCATCCACAGTTTTACTGTCCATCCATACTTTATAATACTCAGGGAATTCCTCATCATGGGTCTTGTATAATGGCTGAATATGTTCAACAATGTGCTTTCCAAGATGCCATGAACAAAATCTATGACATGTATTTGGAAATACTCTTTTAATTGCTTTGCGCATAGCTTTGTCTTGATCCGTAATTAATGCTAGTGGGTGTTTATCCCACATACATTTTAGCCTGTGCTGAAATAACCACACAAATGTTTCTTCTCTTTCATCTGCTAGTAAAGCACAACCGAATAAAGTAGACTGTCTATGATGATTTACACCGGTGAAAGGAGAAAATGGCAATGAAATTTATTGGTCTTGTACGTTACATCAAAAACAATGACACATCTCCGAATTGCAAGTAAGAATTTCTCGATCTCCCGTCCGCCCAAAACACACTTCTTAAGGTATAATTTGTGTCCAGCTCCATTGCAAAATAAAAGTCTGCATCACTTACTTTTTTATCTTGAAAATGATTAATAATTGCTACACATTCTCGACCCATATTATTCTTTCGAAGGACTCTTAGTTGATCATGGCATTGTTGTGGTGTAATAATTTCATCTGGATATCCATTGATAACATTAGTAACCTTTGCTATTACAGAAGGTTTCATTTCGCTTCCGTCAAATTTTTCAAACAAGGTTTTGCATGTATCTGTTCGATGGAGTCGACTATGAGACCGATGCTTCATTACTTTGTCCGGACTAGTTAGAGCATGGTTAATGTGTTCTTCAATAAAGTTTTTGACAACCCATGTGCCATGCCCTGTTAGCCCAATAACCAATTTTGCCTTACATCCCACCCTAGTTGGTCTCCTGCGAATAATCTGTTTACTAGCATCTCCCTTAATTTTTTCTTCTTTATGTCCTTCCTTCGAGCAGACATACTTTCTTCTTATGACAATGTCTGAATTAAAAGACTTGTAAGTTGAACTTATTCGGACACCAAACCCTTTCCCCTTTGCATATGTATTATAGAACTCATATGCATCCACGTGGGTAGTAAATTCTTGTCCAATATATGGTTTATCAGTAGGCTCGACATTATCACCAATAAGTTCATGAGTAAATTCCGCCTGGACAAAATTGCAACAAATACTTTAAACCATGTCACATGCGGATATATAGTATAATTATAAACTATAACTATAAATCTTTGAAAAATTAAATTTATTGTACTTGATGGGAAGGCGATACATTGCTCATGACGTCACAATTCACATCAGGAAAAGGTAAGACGACGTCCATAAATCGAGAGAAGCTACACACAAAAAAATTGCAGAACAAGAAAAGTTAAAAGACTAAAAAAAAGGAGAAAAAGCACTATCAAATCACTTGATCTAACATAGAAAAAGCACTTGATCTAACAAAAACAACAACAGAGAAGCAACCGCGGGGAGGAGAACAAAAAAGAAGAAGAGAGAGATATACCAGAATATCCCGTTTTCACTTTTCGTGGAATGATGTACGTGGGGGAGACTTGTACGGGATATACATCATTCCACGAAAAATATACAATTTAGAATCATCAATTCAAATTTATTTGGTAAGTTCTTATTTGGTAAGTTAAGATTTATCAAATATTTATGGGAGAATTTATTTCTATCTATATAATTTTCCTCTTCCACGTCACCAAATTTTAATTGGTCCACATAAAAGCCACATTGGATGGCTCATATAATAGTATGAGCCTATGGCTCATATCCCATTTTCCATATATATATATATATATATATATATATATATATATATATATATATATATATATATATATATATATATATATATATATATGGGTGTATGCTATCATTGTGCCGGTTTTTTCCTTCTTCCATTGAGTCTCTTTGATGACTCATGAAAATATTGACGGTAAAATTCAAAAAACCCACATGAAGTTCATGTTTTTGCAGATAACCTATACGAAAAATTTGTTTGAGCAGAAAACATATATCAACTTTTGTATTGCAAATCAACACATCCGTCCAAGTTCCGCTCAGTCAAACCGTTAGTTGACCAAATCTTTATATGAAATAACTAAAATATTTCCACACGAAAGTGATGTTTCTCTTCTGACGTCATTTTCTCAACGACAGGCAATTTTGATTGCTGGCTTATGCGATTTTAAATTGTCAAAAAGCTTTATTTTCAACAAGCAATCTCTTACTCATAAATTGGTAATTACCATTGCATCGATTGAATAAAGAGGGTTTTTATGCCCCATAGCTGATTGGATTTATCTGCACTATGTAAGAAAATCTCAACAAGTGAGGAACAATGTTTTCGTGTAGGGATATGTTAGTCAATTTGGGTGAATATTTGGTCAACTAATTGTTTGACTAAGCAAATCTTGGACAAATGGATTGATTTGCCAAAAAAAAAAAAGCAAAAGTTGATATAGGTTCCACTCAAACAAATTGTTTATACGAGTCATCTGCAAAAACATGAAACTTCATGTCATGTGGTTTCTAAAATTACCCAAATATTGACCTTTTGGTATAAACTCAACATGGAGATTGAATGCTCACCTCTTTAAGGAGATTTAATAAGTGATGAGATCTAATCTCTGCTTTGACTCATTAAAATAAGTTCATAATCAAAAGGACCCTAGCTTTAATGAGTCAAGAAGAAGATTTAGTGGAAATTTTATTTTGGGTACAATGCTAACTTACACCATTCTTTGTATATATATATATATATATATATATATATATATATATATATATATATATATATATATATGTGCAAGTTGCTACCTTACGTTAGTCAATCGGTTTTTTTTTTTTTTTTTTGTCAATTTGTCTTTTCAAGACTATTTGCCCCATTAGTGGTAATTATTTTATATTTGCAAAAAATCACAGATACAAAAAGAAATTGAAAAAGTAGACCCTGGCCTGGGGTAGGGTATGCTTTTTATATATATATATATATATATATATATATATATATATATATATATATATATATATATATATATATATATATCTATATATTCTCTATTTTTTTGCCTCTTCTTACAACCATATTTAAATCATCAATAGTTCTGGGTGTTTAAGTTCCTAATAAAGAAAGTTCAGGATATTTAATTGCAAAAACGTAAAAATTAAGGGTATTTAATTGCAAATAAAGCCATATGTGTGTGTGTGTGTGTGTGTGTGTGTGTTGGATATGGACTGCCACCTTAGTCTACAAGCATTGATTGCCACTGATGTAGTCATTCCGTTACATGATCCACCCCGTTCAAAGTAATCCATACATTTTAGAACATCTGTATACAAAAGAGTTGGTGGGTTTTATTAATTCTTGCTCATCTATTTATTGATGGTAAAATAAACAATTCTCCAACTAATTGCTTAGTTGACGGAGACTTTTTATTTATAGTTGTTAGTTGTATGTGTGTTGTGTTCACACACACATGAGCTAGCAAAAGCTCAACTCTCTTACAATAATTTTGATCGTTATGAATCCATTAAACTTGTAACATCATCTCATGTCCAGGTACAATGTACCACATGGTTTTTCATTTAAATTTTGTAACGTTCAGTATTTATTGGCTGGATTAAATTGTCTTCATTCTCCTTTATTCCCTAACCTTAGAGAAAAGCCTATATATTGAGGCCAATCTCAATACTTTGAACACACAGAAAATTAATTACTACAAAACTCTCTCTCGCTCTCTCGAATTCTTGTCACTCTGAAACTCTTTTGTTCTTGGTTTGTTGTTCTGGGCAGAGCTAAGTCAGGGTCAATCTCCCCGAGTTATGTACGACGACGGGATACCGGTAGAGCGAGGGTTTTACCACTAGGAGCATCCGAAAAAGTCTGCACATAGACCCGAATTAACTCTTAGGCAGTGCTTCGTGCGCGACTTCCCCGGAGGCCGGTAACTTTAACTTCTTTATTTTGTTTGCAGATTTTTAGAGAAAAAAATATCCAACAATCTAAGAGTTAATCCTGTGATTACTTTACATGTCTTGTTTAATATTTATAAATTTTAATGCATGCAATTTCAGTATTTTGTACTTTCAACTGTTTTTGAACCTACTCCTCGGAGACTATATATGTTAGATCTGTTTGTATTTGTAGTTGTATAACATGTATAGAGTTTTAAGTCCCCAACTGAAAGCCTTATTGTTGCTTCAGGATTTATGGAGCATATCCTTCCCAAATCATTAGAGATAGTCCCGATAATTTATTATTGTGAGCTTTCATTATGGTTTATGGCATCCTGTTTCTATCCAGTCAGATTTATAATCCTTTGTTTGTGTAAAAGGTAAGCACGTATGTTGCATGGAGACAAGAAAATGGTGTCCATATTAGTATTGTATCCTTACATGTAACCGCTTACTCACACAACATAGGTGATTATGTTCTACCTATCAGAAACTATTTGTATCTTGTATTCATATCATGTCCTTACCCGTGTCCGTATTCATGCAAAATAGATGAGCACTATCCATATGGCATCCTTGGCACGAACTATAAATGATACGGTTCTCTGTACTTTTGTGGTAGCTTGTGTCAACTTATTCTGAGCCCTCATCACTTAAATCTTCATATAGGACTTTTATGGTTTGTTAAATGTATTTGTCAAAATCTCTAAGGGTGTGTTTGATTGCAAGGTGGAAAATACGTAGAAAAGAAATTAATTCCATGGAATTATTTTCCTAGGAAAAAAATTCTATGGAATTTTAAAATTTTCCATGGAAAACTTAATTTGGTTGTTTGATTGTCATTATTTTCCACGAAAAATAGTTATTTTTCATGGAAAATAATATTTTCCTATGGGTTAGACAAGTTTTATTTTCCATCATTTTAGAAGAAAATATGAAAAATTATAGTTTTTTGGAAAATAATTCCATGGAAAATATAAGCTATCAAACACTACAAATGGTGGAAAATTTGTGGTGGAAATATTTTCCATGGAAAAAAAGCCCAATCAAACACAGCCTAAGATGATGAACCACCAAGGCGGTTGTCATTTATGAACCATCGGCTGAGCTTCTATGAAAGGAAGCTCACCTAAGCGGCAGCATTACTTTAAGCATTGTCACAACCCTCATCTTCAGGACTAGTTTGAAGATTAATCTTTTCTTTTGATGGGAAGATACAAATAGCCTGCTTAAAATGATCCTGATTATGATAAGTGGGACAAGGATTTCAATGGTGATGTCATGGCTACTAGTCCCATGTCAGGAGAGTTTTAGATGACTTGCTATTCAGTACAATCCATGATAAGAATGTAAAGGTTGAGTAGTCCTATGGTAGATCGTAGCCTGCATCTACGTGATGATGCATGATCTTAATAATCTAGATAGGAAGGGATGCCTAATTTGTCATGTTCGAGATTGATTTATTTGGCTACTTCCTTTCATGATCTTGATATATATATCCATGGATTTATTTCTTCAAGTTTTTTAATTCTTGTGGCTTTCGTTGTGATGAAATTGTTGCTAAATTGGCTAGTTTATACATACATTCTAGTATTGAAAATTTGTTTATGCTTTCAATTAGAATTTTATATGATATATGTCTTGGAAAAGTTGAACAAAACAAAATGTATTAAAAAAAAGTGTTTGATGTTAGAATAAACTTGGGCTTACACCTCAATATATATTATATCAATATTTTGATTACCTTCGTTTTAAAGTAAGTGTTTTAGAATTATGTGAAATTTTTAGAAATGATTAATAGTCTATTACTCTATTACTTCAACATAAAAATATATGTTTATTGCTTCTTTCCTAATCTCTCCGACACCACAACATGTATGGACATTGCATCATGTAGTGGTAAAAGTGTCTATTTTTATTATGCATTATTTTCAGTTCTCCACTCTAATGAAGCTATCAATTGCTTTTTGCGTATTATGTAATATTTGTTGAATACAAGATACGGATACAAATATAGTTTTGCCATGATAGGCATGTATTATTGATTTAGCACATTGATTGAGAAGTATTATATTTGAATTGTTGGCCTTTAAGGAAAAATGACTCTAATTAAGGACGGTCTCGGGCTGTTAATTTGTAGCTGTCACTTGGTTTTAAATATATTTAAACATATATATTGATGATCATTTCTAAAGGATTCTATAGCACAGTCAGTAAAAGCTATTAGTTGAGGAATTGGTACTCAACTTGAAGATTTAACTTGTATCATGTCAAGGTCCCATACTCTTTATTGTCATTGTTTTTGGGTCTGACATTTTATACAAGTTCTCTAAGATCTATACCTATACCTGACAATTTCTTAACTAATTAATGTCAATATATCATCTGCCTTGTGTGCGTATATACAATTGCTTTAGTCTTCTGTGCTCTGAATTGTTGGACGTCGTTGTATAAATGTTATCATGCCCTTTATCATTATGTTGATTAAAATGTATGATCATCATGCCCCTTAAGAAGCACAAGCACCATAATTGCAGAAAAAAAATATTCATAATATTTTATCAATTTTTTTAAAATTTGTTATTCTTGTCAAAGGCACATAATTGAGTCTAAGTATGAAAATAGCGTTGATTGAATTTCTCATTCACGTTTATGGCTCTCACATCTTTCTTTGTGGATCTTTTGGCATATGGACCAAATGATTTCTCATACTCTATATTCTTTGGTCCTACTGATTCTACTAGAACTCATGATGACGTGAACCCAGAATGAAAATCTTATTAATCGTGGGGCCAAAACATGGTTATAGACAAATTGAGCTGCACTGAGTAGGAAATCAATGTCTGCCTGAGTTAAGGTGGTTACATATGTGGCTCTTATGTACTTAAACATAGAACATTGGTTTAAACTTTTGATGCACGTTGAATGAAATAATTGTAGTAAATTTTCTAGTTCTTACAATGTTTATATGTTTGTTACATTAAAAAAAATGTCTTACTGTTGCTTCAGTTTTCTCCAATGTGTTAGGATTGCCACTATGTTTCCTTAGCAGTATTAATATTTTGTTACATTGACGCACGTTGGATGGTTATGTGCATAGAACAACCCTTTCGCTGTACACGTTTCTGGAGAATAAAAAAGAATAACATGTTTTATTCCATGAACATGACTTCATTTGGTTTTAGTATTTTATAAGAATGAGTTCATCAAAATGCATAAAGTTTTTTGATAACTTTATATGTTCTCTCTTTTCTTGGTATTGTTAGAGAATCAATCTTTCATTCATCATGTACATATTTCTGATTACTCATAAAAGAACAAGTGATTTTTTTTTCTTAACCAGTAGTCAAGCCCTGACAAAGGGAGCACTAGATTTTATTTATTTATTTTAGAAATTATTTTGTTAAATGATATTTGGCCCGCTAAAGCGGACAACAAATTGGCATGCAAAACCACCTGCTATTAATATTTTTTGCTAAATTGTTTTGTCGTACGAAAATAAACAAGTTTGTGCATCGTTTCAGTCACATTTCTTGTTAAATTCAATTTTCTTGAAGATATGGTAATTAGGAATTTTCTTTGACTTTCTTGAAAGAAGGAAAATATTAACGGTGACACTAATACAAGGTTATTTTTGTACTCACTTATTCTTAACATGAACTTTGTAATGTTATCTCTCTAAGCCAGAAGCATTAGAGATTGCAACTTGTTAGGAAAGGCTCGAACATGCGAGGGTGAAGGTACGTAAAACAAAAGTTCTTTGCTATTAATGGATGTTTAGCAAGAATAATGAAACTATCTCTAAATAATGTATAAAAATAACATATCTTTAGTATGGTTATTGGTAAGTCCTGATCATTGGAAAATGATTATGAGATTGCACATTATTATATCAAAGTGATATTATTTGATTTTTTTTAGGTTTGTTTGCATGAACCTTAGCTAACAAATATGTCACAATGTTAGAATTTCAAATCAGAAAGAAATCACAATATTTAGACAAATTTTGTCTTTGCTTATATTTTGTGATGCTATAATTCTTTTGACTCGCTAAAACAATTTAGCCACAAGAAAATAGTTAGTGAAATTGCAAATTCCTTTAAATCTGAAGTTTTTAAAAGTTGAGATTAATTTGGGTACAAGCCGAAAAGGTCCTTCTGTCAACCGGACGTAAATAGCCCTAAGCGACACGGTACTTAAGCGTCCCCCTGTGGACCTCCACTAGCTGGGAACGGGCCCCTACAGCTAACCTAAGTTAATCAACACTTGATAAGCTATAGATTTTTAAGGTTGATTAGCAAAATCACTTAAACTATTATTCTAGTACTTTAAACTGTCATTTTTGCAAACATGGCTAGTAAAGATAAATCTTTAGAGCCATGGATACTGTGACAGAGTCAAATAATTTTTGACTTACTATTCTAAGACTTATATCAGTAATTAGTAAACTCACATGAGTCTGATGTCACTAACTCTGATTTCTAAATCAGCCAAACCAGTTATTCTATTCTATATAGTAATAGAAAGAATATTTTAAGGATATTCTAGGCTATAAATTGTATCATATTAGATACTCTTATGTCAGAGAAATGTCGTTTAAATACAAACTGGGTAACTGATTCATATGACATCTAATCCATTTATGGATATATATATTTTTTACTCTATGAAAAGTTGTCATCTCTTGAGGTTTGTGTAACAAATCTATCATAGCTAAGACTATTATATAGTCTGAAATGTTATCTTCAGCCACATGCATCTCATACTGAAGCTAGCTGTATGGCTTAACATTTTATACTACATATTTTTGTACATGTCATTTGTTTTAAAATTATGCTAAAAGCATTATCTTGTGAACACTAAGATGAACAGGTACATGCAGCTGCGTGTCAAGACATGTAAAGAGCCTTAAAAAAACAAAATTATAGTTCTTGACTATAAAGTCATAAAAGAACTTTACAGATCTCTTGACGAAGAGTCTGTTTACTCTTGACGAAGAGTTTGTCTAGGACATTGATCCTAGAATCATCGAGGGGGATGGGATTAAGCCCATAATATAATCACCAGCAGTGTCAACCCAACCGAGTCTGACTGGAGATCCCAAGAAGCCGGTTCAATAGGTAGAAACAAGCTGGAGTAGGTGACTATTATGGAACACTGACCTGAGATTAAATTCTCTTTAAAATAAAAGCCCAGGAGGCTGTACATGTGTACATTCATACCCCATCCCTATGGTGATAGTGTTCCTTTTGTGATATAGATAGGTTGAGTTTAAACTCTTAATAAGTCCAAGCATGATATGCAGGGTTGATTCCTATCACCAACCCTTAAGGACTTACCTATATGAGAGGTCGTGAGGGCCGCGACTATAGGACAGGGCGATCCTAGACAACTCTCATGAATGTGTAAAAGTGTGCATGGCCAACCAAACGCGCCACCCGATAGACCCAAGTACCTCTAGCGTACTATGTGTGCTATTTTCGAGTCCGGTTCAAGAAGACTGATTCAAGGCGTAGTCCATCAAGCTCTTCTTCAAACAAAGATAATAGTCACTACGTGAGATTCAAGGCTGTAGTCCATCTCATTTATGCATAGTATACAACTGTCCAGACATTTTCTTATTCTTGTCTTACTTTCTTTCCTTCTATTACTTCGGGATTTGACCTTTTGGGGGGGGGGATTGTTAGTTGTATGTCTGTTGTGTTCACACACACATGAGCTAGCAAAAGCTCAACTCCCTTACAATAATTTTGACCGTTATGAACCCATTAAACTTGTAACATCATCTCATGTCCAGGTACAATGTACCACATGGTTTTTCATTTGAATTTTGTAACGTTCAGTATTTATTGGCTGGATTAAATTATCTTCATTCTCCTTTATTCCCTAACCTTAGAGAAAAGCCTATATATTGAGGCCAATCTCAATACTTTGAACACACTGAAAATTACTACAAAACTCTATCTCTCGCTCTCTCGAATTCTTGTCACTCCGAAACTCTTTTGTTCTTGGTTTGTTGCTCTGGGCAGAGCTAAGTCAGGGTCAATCTCTCCGAGTTATGTGCGACGACGGGATACCGGTAGAGCGGGAGTTTTACCACTAGGAGCATCCGGAAAAGTCTGCACATAGACCCGGATTAACTCTTAGGGCAGTGCTTCGTGCGCGACTTCCCCGGAGGCCGGTAACTTTAACTTCTTTTATTTTGTTTGCAGATTTTTAGAGGAAAAATATCCAACAATAGTTTCTTTGGGACATATAGATCACTTTATGATGTGGATCATGTGTTTGGATGGCTTATGGACCACTACATGGGCATTGATCTAGGTTGTAGCTTAGTAGGATATGTAGCATCTTGGCTAGAGTTTATTAACATTACAAATTGTAAAGGATGGTTTTCCATCAGAATTTCATTTTATTTTTTTTCTGTTTCTTTTTTGGGAGCTTAATCAATCTTATGGTGTATCATATGTGATATGACATTCATATTTATCTCACATATTAAAGTTTCATAATTATCAGCCAAAGATGTTTCTTAATTATGAAAAAAAATTTGTTAGTGTCGAGGCACAATTTTTGATGGAAAATTCTGAAACTGAAACAATTGTAAAGACAACGTTTCAAATGCAACACCTTAAAGAAGATGTGCAACAGAGATCCTGGAGGATTCTAAATTACGAGGATCTAAAAAGATTCTACGTAATACAAAAAAAATCTAAAGAGACTTTTGTGCAAGCGACTATCGGCAGTAGAGCTTCTAAAAAGAAGTTACTGTAAAAGGCAACAGCAGCGATGACAGGCGAGAATGAAATGCTGGGGTGAATGAACCACCGTTGCTCAAAGCTTTATTCGCCCCATACGAGCACGAACAGCTTCCAGGAACCAGCAAGTTCACGAAGAACTTCTGGAACGCTCGTAAGTCAATATTTGAGACTTGAACGGGCTTCCTGGACTTTACAGACTCCCTTAACTCTCTTCTTGGTGCATCTTTCAAAGGAGGCCAAGGGGCTCTATTTATAGAGTGGAGTTGAGACTTCACCTCTTCTCCTATCCGATATGGGACTAAAATACCAATACTCAAAAATAGAGTTTGATATTTTAGATCATCCCACAATCAGCATAGAAGTGTGCCAGTCCACGCCTACCCCCCGAACACTCCCGTGCATGCACGAGACATCCTGGAGTTCGTGTCCGAGTCTGAGTCCGTACAATAAAAATTAACTTGCATCCTTGTTGGATTTAATCATTTTTCCTTCTAGGAAAATACTTCCACATGGCACAAACTTGTGCCCCACTACACCTCATGTGCACACCTCAACACAAGCAATGCATTATATTAAGATACTCACCATTTGGTGTAGCCGATGTGGGACTATCTTTTCTAGTCCAAAGGCAAAAACACCAACAATCCTCCACATATCTCAATATATGGGTTGAGCGTTCCCCACAGTGACTGCCCATCATGCATTAGGAGAGATGTCGCTACGACTTGAATCTTCCTGCATAGGTTAAATAACAGCATGATACAAGAATGGACTAAGCCTTGAATTCTGCACCATAACTGCAATTCTTTCTACTCACATAATGACATCAACTGTGCTTCTGGCTGCACATTGAAGGCCATGTGCCAGCCTGGTTTCAGTGTATAATTTTGGGCGTCTACAAGTTTACCCTCAAGAGACGGCCTGATATCTCTTTCCATACACTATAGGTGAGTTCTTTATTAAAGAGATATGGCATGAAGCCTTGCGCTTCCTTGCGGTGCTACGCCGCTATGACATGGCCTGAAGCCGAGACATTACCCCTACCTGGGAACCTCATCGTAGTGTCATACTACTGTAGCATGAGATCACAAGCCTCTTTGTAGTGCCAAACTATCCAGCATGAAGCCTAAGGCTTCCTTGCGGTGTTACGCCGCAAAGACATGGCTTGCAATACCGAGGCTTTACCCCTACCTGGGTACCTCATCGTGGTGTCGTGCCACTGTAATATGGGACCATCCTCCCCTTTGTAGTGCTGTCTACAACTCTTTAATTACGTCATACAGCATTAGGCTACCTGCCTATTTGCGGTGCTACGCCGCTATGACTTGGCTTGCAAAGCCGAGACATTACCCCTACATGGGAACCTCATGGTGGAGTCACCCTACTGTAGCAAGGAGTTTCACTCCTTGTAGTGCTGCTCTACCGTGCTTCCTGTAAAGCACATCAGGCATTCACTCTGCCTGAGAACTCATTAAGGCGTTTAAGCCAACCTTCCACAGGATCTTTTTTTTCCGCAAAAAATACATAGTAGACAACAGTGGTTATGGGTCCGTATCCCTTCCATGTTCCAGAGAACAAGTACCCACTGTTACATGATAGTTTCCCAGTCAGTGATCCTCCTTTGAACCAAAAGTTAGATGCCTAGTAGATTTCTCTTTGAACTAATAGCATAAAACTTTATGGTAGGATTACAAAGACACACTATCAGAATGCCTTCAAGCCCATTTTACAAGCTGTGTCATCGACCAGCTGACGCTTGAGGCCCTTGGTGAACGGATCCGCCAGGTTCTCCTGACTCTGAACATCAATCACTGTAATAACACCTCTCTTGATAAGATCGTGTACTGCTCTGTGCTTCAACCGCACCGTTCTCTTCTTTCCGTTGAAGAGTTCATTTGATGCCACTGCTGCTGCCGCCTGGTTGTCACAGTATATCGGTATTGCCGGTATCTGAGCCCCAACCACCGGAAGATCATACATGAGCTCCCGAAGCTACTCTGCTTCATCTGCAGCAGCATCCAATGCAAAGAATTCAGATTCCATGGAGGAGCGAGATAACATAGTCTGCTTCTTCGACTTCCACGATATAGCAGCTCCGCCCATGGCGAATACGAATCCACCTGTGGAATACTCGCTCTCCATATCTGAACACCAGCTAGCATCACTGAAGCCTTCCACTACTGACAGATCTCCGCTGTAGAAAAGTGCATATGTCTGAGTTTTCTTGAGATATCTCATAACACGCTTCACAGCTTTCCAGTGCTCAACGCCTGGATTGCTTGTGAACCGACTCAGCATTCCCACGGCAAAAGCTATGTCAGGCCTTGTGGCAGTAGTAGCGTACATCAAGCTTCCGATGACGCTAGCGTACTCCAACTGCCTGACGCTTTCCCTCGAATTTGGCTCCAGCTTTTGATCACTCCGGTACAGTGTATCAATAATAGGAAGATCTTGATACCCGTAGCGAGTGAGCATCTTCTCAATATAATGAGATTGTGACAGCGCTATTCCAGTGCCTGTCCGGATGATCTTGAGCCCCAAGATTACGTCGGCATCCCCCAAGTCCTTCATACTGAACTTGGTCGAGAGGAATTTCTTTGTCTCTGTGACGCAGCTTAAATCCGTACCTAGGATTAGCATGTCGTCCATGTAAAGACATACGATTACTCCTCTTCCGTCAGCAAACTTCGTATAGACACACTTGTCTGTTTCACTGACCCTGTAGCCATTTGACCTTATCACCTTGTCAAACTTCTCATGCCATATTTTGGGAGCTTGTTTCAAACCATACAGAGACTTCATCAACTTGCAGACTTTGTCTTCCAAACCTCTGACGACAAAACCTTCTGGTTGTTGTATGTAGATCTCTTCGGTCAGCTCGCCATTAAGGAATGCCGTTTTCACATCCATCTGATGTATCACCAGCTTGTGTATTGCTGCTAGAGCAATTAACAATCTGATAGTTGTCATCCGAGCTACTGGAGCATAAGTGTCAAAGTAGTCGATCCCCTGCTTCTGAGCAAACCCCTTGGCCACTAGCCTGGCCTTGAACTTGTCAATGGTTCCATCTGCTTTCATCTTCTTCTTGAAGATCCATTTGCATCCGATGGGTCTTGCTCCTTCTGGCAGGTCAACCAATACTAATGTGTTGTTGGAGGTGATTGAGTCAATCTCGTTGTCTATCGCCTCCTTCCAGAATACAGCATCTCTGGTCTTCATCGCCTCATCATAGGTAAGCGGATCTGCTTCCACATGATAGGTGACAAAGTCATCTCCGAAGTCTTTCGGCCTCCTCGTTCGCTTAGATGACGGCTCAGCGAGTTCTGGTTCAGTTGGTGTCTCCTTGACGACAGCTTCATCTAGGACTACTGGTTCATTAAAGACTTCTGTCTGCTTTGTACCCTCATCATTCTCCGGAAGATCCGCGAGAACAACATTCTTGTGTTTTGCAAACTTGTCTTCAGCATCGCGAGATTCGATGATATGGTTTGACTCGATATCAAGGAATCTCCGAGCATCACTCTTCTCGGCATACCCCAAGAAGATCGCCTTCGTAGTCCTTGTCTCCAGCTTCTGAATCTTCAGATTCGGGAGCTTCACATAAGCCAGACACCCCCACACTCGAATGACATTCAAGTTAGGTTTGACTTTGAACCAGAGTTCATGAGGAGTTATGTCGGAAGTTGCATATGGCACTCTGTTCAGAATGAACGTTGCCGTTAGTGCAGCTTCTCCCCAGTAGCACTTTGGAAGACCCGCAGTCAACAGCATAAAATTCATCATCTCTGTCAACGTGCTGTTCTTCCTTACTGCTACTCCGATGGATTGAGGAGAGTACGGAGCCGTCGTCTCATTGATGATTCCATGTTCTTTGCAGAATGATAAGAATTCATGAGACCGATACTCCCCGCCTCGATCACTCCTTAACCTCTTGAGTTGTTGTTCAGTTTGCCGCTCAGCCTCGGCCCTGAACTCCTTGAACTTTTTGAATGCTTCGTCTTTAGACTTGAGCAAGTAGACGAAAGCATGCTTTGAGAAGTCATCGATGAAAGTAATGAAATACTTCATCCCGGCCTTTGTAGAGAATTGTTAGAAGTCACAGATATCTGAGTAAACCAACTCCAGAAGATCGGTGCTTCGATGGACCCTGTGAAAGGGTTTCCTAGTGATCTTCGTCTGAGCACATACTTCGCATTTCTCTACCTTACCCACACACTTGGAGATAAGTCCTAGACTAGACATTCTGTTTATCCTTTTACAATGAACATGTCCTAGCCTATTATGCCACAACTCAAGAGAATAATCCGAAAAAGTGATTGCATTTATATTATCATGCCGGGTTACAATAAGCTGAATCTTGTACATTCCTTCAGTTTGGAAAGTTTTTCCGAAGAATGTACCCTTCTTGGACATCATCAACTGGCCAGCATTGATGTCCATCCTCAAGCCTGCGTTGCAGAGCAGACTTCCAGAGATCAGGTTCTTAGCAATTACTGGAACATGCTTCACACCTTGAAGCGTCAGAGTGTTCCCCGATGTGAGTTTCAGCTCTACCGTCCCGATCCCCAGTACTTCAGCTTGTGCCTGGTTTGCCATTATGACCTTCTCTGAAGTTGGCTCATAAGAGACGAACCAGTCCTTGTCTGAACAGACATGGCATGTCGCACCAGTGTCTATCCACCAGTCCAAGTCAACCCCCACAGTTGCAACCTGTGCTATCATGGCAACTAGATTAGTAACCATAGAAACCTTACTAGGCTCACCTTGTTCTTTGGGCTTGAACTTGCATTCGGATTTGTAGTGGCCCTTCTTGCCACAATTGAAGCAAGTCACATGGGACTTGGACTTCTGCTGCTTGAAAGCAGGACCCTTCACTTTCAGATTCGTGAAGTCCTTCTTTTTGCGATGAGAAGCCGCCTGCTTCCCCTGGTACTCTCTGGTTTGGACCAGATTAGCCTTCGCCAGTTGCTTGGACAGAGTATCCATCTTCTATTGAGAGCGCATCTCGTCCTCAACATGGATCTCTTGCAAAAAATCTTCCAAGCTAATTTCCATCTTCTTTCGATGCATCCTTGCATAGAAGTTGCTCCATTCTGTAGGAAGTTTCGCGACGATCCCTCCAACGATAAACTTGTCGACGAGGGGCATGTTCTCGTCTTCTAGTTTCTGACGCAACTTCAGAAACTCCTTCACTTGGGGCAGCATCTCCTTCTCGTCTTCGAAGGTCCACTTGTGGTATTTTTCTACCATGAAGATCTTGGACCGGTTCTCGTCATCTTCATAGAGCTTTCCCAAGGAGTCCCATATCTCTTTGGCAGATGTCTTCTTGGAGTAGGACTATGCCAGAGAGTCTTCCATGGAATTGAGTATCAGTAGTTTGCATATACTGTTTTCTCTCTTCCACTTCGCTTGCTTGGTCGTAGCAGCGGCCACAGCCGCAGCAGATCCAGTGGTTGGAACGATCGGTTCTTCTTTTGACAGCACGTGATCAACATTCACGAGTTGAAGATTTAAAGTGACCTTTCGTCTCCATATCTGGAAGTGTTCGCCATCGAATTTCTCCAACTTGTTAAAGCCGGTATCGATGAGCGAAGCACGAGAATTATCCATCTTCTCAATAAAGCTTTGAGATTGTTAGTGCCGAGGCACAATTTTCGATAGAAAATTCTGAAACTGAAACAATTGTAAAGACAACGTTTCAAATGCAACACCTTAAAGAAGATGTGCAACAGAGATCCTGGAGGATTCTGAATTACGAGGATCTAAAAAGATTCTACGTAATACACAAAAAATCTAAAGAGACTTTTGTGCAAGCGACTATCGGCAGTAGAGCTTCTAAAAAGAAGTTACTGTAAAAGGCAACAGCAGCGATGACAGGCGAGAATGAAATGCTGGGGTGAATGAACCACCGTTGCTCAAAGCTTTATTCGCCCCACACGAGCACGAACAGCTTCCAGGAACCAGCAAGTTCACGAAGAACTTCTGGAATGCTCGTAAGTCAATATTTGAGACTTGAACGGACTTCCTGGACTTTACAGACTCCCTTAACTCTCTTCTTGGTGCATCTTTCAAAGGAGGCCAAGGGGCTCTATTTATAGAGTAGAGTTGAGACTTCACCTCTTCTCCTATCTGATGTGGGACTAAAATACCAATACTCAAAAATAGAGTTTGATATTTTAGATCATCCCACAATCAGCATAGAAGTGTGCCAGTCCACGCCTACCCCCCGAACACTCCCGTGCATGCACGAGACATCCTGGAGTCCGTGTCCGAGTCCGAGTCCGCACAACAAAAATTAACTTGCATCCTTGTTGGATTTAATCCTTTTTCCTTCTAGGAAAATACTTCCACATGGCACAAACTTGTGCCCCACTACACCTCATGTGCACACCTCAACACAAGCAATGCATTATATTGAGATACTCACCATTTGGTGTAGCCGATGTGGGACTATCTTTTCTAGTCCAAAGGCAAAAACACCAACATTTTTCATTCTCCGGGTATTGGTAGGTACAATAGGTGCAATTTATGTTTATAAACTTCTCCCTAAGATTAAATGTATTAGACAAGTATGAAGATAAATATGCCTATAACTGAAAATTGGTATGTACATGGGAGAAATGCATGCCTACGTACTTTTTCCGGACGCCAAATATAATAGACATGTTTGCAAATGAAAATTCATAAATGTTTGTATGCTCCCTGTTAGCAGCCATAATAGATATCCTCAAGCTTAATAGAGAAACAACCTTTGTGACAGAAAGTTGCTATCTATTATAGCTGTTAAACATTGATGTTAAATTGTCTTCCTTTATGAGGAGAAATAACTTGGTATAGCTCTTTTTTTTTTGCATGCTGGATATTCAGTCTTATATTCTGGAAGTTTATGAATTTTCATTTACAAACATGTCTATGATATTTGGCGTTTGGTGAAAGTATGTAGGCATGCATTTCTGCCATGTACTTACCAATTTTCAGTTATAGGCATATGTATCTTCATACGTGTCTAATACATTTGATCTTAGGGAGAAGTTTATAAACATAAATTGCTCCTATTGTACCTACAAATCTCCAGTTTCAGGTTACATTTGTTGCATATATGTTTCATGATTGTGCATGGAGCTTTAAGAGAGAGATATATTCTGCTTTATGTGCATAAACGGTTAAGTTAGTCGCGTCCCTGACATGCGATCTTGCACACATAGATTCATTTGTTTCTATCTACTTGTGCATTTCCAGAGCTTGTATGCTTGTGAAAAGTTCAAGTAACTTTCTAAGTTGCAATTCCTCATCCTTTTGGTAGGATCCTGTAGCGACTAGGAAGAATTATACAACCCGGAGTGAGAATATTGCGAGAATTATACAACCCGGAGTGAGAATATTGCGAGAACTGTATCCGGGACTTGCAACGTGTGCTCTACTCTTTGTTCTTCGTGCATGCACTTCAATCGGACATTGTCAGCAATGACATCCAAAATAGATTGTGGCTTTTCTGGCAGTACATGTGGAATAAGAGAAGATGATACTTGTTCTTCAATTGGTCTTGATAGGATTCCTACTTATAAGTTCAGAATATGTGATGTTTCACAGCCAGCAGCTAGTGAAACAAGCAACTTACTCGGTATAAGTTCAAGTCGGGACTATACTCTCAAAATGCAGAACGCAAAACAATGCTTAAGCTTTTGGTTACATGTGATGCATCGGATGATGTTGAGATGCCTCTTATTGTGCCTTCGTCTGAAACTATTGAAGAAGAATTTCTTCAGAAGAGGAGACGTGTTAGTGCTGATGTTATTTCCCCCTCAAATAGTCATGCCGTATCTGATTTGTGTCAGAGGACATGTTCAAGTCAAGAGGATGAGCAGCGTGGATTAGAATGCAACGGGGATAACATCTCTTGCATTTCTGGTGCAAGAAATTCTTCAGTAGGCGGTCATAGTCTGGATAAGAAAGATGCAGCTTATTTTTCTGCATCAAGTAGTTGTTTACTAGTTGAAGGAATTAAAAGTGAAGTTCAGATCAAAGAAAAAGAATTCCTTTATGGTACTGACAAGGAATGTTTGGAGAAGGCTGCTGGTCCGGCAGATCCAGCTCTTTCGGATAAGTATGTCAAACTTCACTTTACCAAATATTGACGCTTCTCCAAAAATTCAATTGCCAGAATGCCAGTCTCCAAGGTTGTCCTGCCAAAATGGTGTTACTGAGAAGGGTGAAGGTAATTCATGTACATGGCTTCTTTAGGATAATTACTGTCATTCAATTGTTCTTAAGAATAAAGCCGTATTTTCTAAACAGTGAAAATAGCAGACCAAGTCACTCTGGAACTGTTTTCTTTTCAGTTGCTGTGAAGATTGCTGAATCATGCTTGAGAACTGAAAATTGCATGGATAATGGTATCCTATCTGACAAGCTTATGAAGTCCAATACCATAAGGAATCTGAACTTTCCTGGTCCTTGGTGAATGCATTACCTAGTATGCAAGGAATTCAGGAGCAACCTCGGTCAATTGTGGTGGGTGGGAACTCTGCATCTGAGACCGAACTGGATGATGTAAGTTACTGCTTCATTTAACATCGAGTGTTCATTGTGCTTCATGCTTCTGGATTTGGTTGTTTATGCTCCGAGGTTTTGTTATTTAGTTGATTTTTCCATGTAAGCAAAACCATAATTGTATGCTTAAACAATGTATCAATAATTTCAAGAGCAGATGAAACCAATGAATTGGTTACGCTATTTTCCATGCAGTCTTGCTATGTTAACTTTCAGTTAATGAAGTGCCAGCTTTCAGGGCCGGCCTTGAGTTGATGGGGGCCCGAGACGAAACTTTCAAACTAGGCCCACTAGACATAATGTAAAAAAAGTGTAAAAAAAAAAAGTTGTTACTACCAAGATTTGAACCAAAGACCTCTAAAGCAGTGTTCTAAATGGCGGCCGCCTAGACGGTAGGCGGTCTCTCTCCGCACCGCTTTTTGGTAGACGATGGAGTATGCGGCATAGGCGGAGGTGAGGCGGCGTAGGCGGACGCCTAGACGGAGGATTACAAGATATTTTGGCCAAAAAGGTTTTGTAAGAATTATGGACCTATGGTTCACTTTTACAAAACGAAAACTTTATAATCTTCATTCTACAACTTAGTTTTACATGGAACATCCTTAAAATATGTATATTATGCAAAAAAATAGTAGTAAAATAGTAAAAAATGTTCAAAATGTATCGACCGCCTAAGCGGTAGGCGGACTCTCTCTACCGCGCACCCGCCTACCGCCATTTAAACCTTGCTCTAAAGTAGAAGTCTAACATTAGAACCACTACACCACGATAATTTGTTGTTAAAATGGCACATGATACATAATAGTTCTATTATAGATAGATCCATGTTGGTGCCCCCTTCCGTCTGGGGGTCCTGGGCCGTCGCCCGGCCTGCCCTGGGCCAGGGCTGCCCCTGCCAGCTTTGGTGTTTTCATATGCATCTATCTATGTAAGCCTTTTTGAGCGAATATGTACTCGTGGTGGTAAAATGATTATTACTGATTAATTTAACGACAAAATAAGCTTTATGGTTAATTAAGTGTTCCTTATCATGAATTTGGGCTAGAAACTTCCAATGTGTTTCTTTTGTATGAATTTATTTATTAATTACTAATTAGCAGAGGCGGAGGCAATTTTTTTTTTCCGGGAAAGCGAAATAAAATTAAAGGGGCATTAAATAATAATTTTTTTAATTATTCCTGCTTATAAGCTCATCCATATACCAATTGGGCCACCATTTGGTTGCTACATTTGTAAAGAAAATGAAGTAAAACATAGGACAAACAAAGACTATTTATAAGAAAACGGGAACCTCAGGGGGAGCGCGACCCACCGACCTATGGTGGTTCCGCCCTGTGTATAGTGTTTTTCTTATATCCTATTCGTCTTTGACATATTTGTTGTTCAAAGATATCATTGTACTTTTGCGGATGGTGGTTATCTGTTTGTTTGTTTTGTATGAAACTATGAATTTATCTATGTATTAATAGTGGCGAAGACACAAATGTAAAAAATCAACCGAAATGAGATACATTATCTTAAAATTAAAAGGGGGACATTATTTGAATTTATAAAAAAATATTATTATGAAATGATCACAATGTGGTTACTGAGCATCTATGTTGCATAGACACGGCAAGATGATGTCCGTTATGTGCTATCTCTATACCCGTGCCCGTATCTGTACTCCTACAATATAGGTAACTACCTTTGTACCTATTTGAAAATGTTCGTATCCTGTATCAGTATTGTGTCTGTATTTGTATCTGTACCTTATTCATGCAACATAGCAAGTCATTGAACTCGAGACCTGCCAATTGGGCATCCTAAATTTGTAGCGAAAATCAAAATGTACGGATAGGACAAACGAAGACTATATAGAAAGAAAACATAAACATAAGGGGAGCGGCTGCCCATCGGCTTATTGTGGTCTGCCTCTATATATAGTGATTTTCGTAGATCTTCTATATTTGACATATTTCTCGTTCAAAATTATCATTGTACTTTTACGAATGGTGATTTATCTACTCATGCTTCTTTCCCAATCTTTATGTATTGTTGGGTGTTGTCTTTTGTTTGTTGGGCCATGGACAATTATGTTGCACAACTGAAATTGAAATAGAAAGAATGAATATAATGATTGCACCAACTGAAAGTGAAATAGAATGAATGAATATAATGACTATGCATAATCTAATTTGCAAGAGCTGGTTATCTTTAAGTTTTGGTTAGGTTGTCAAATAGAGATACATATTATGCAAGGTGGCTAGGTAGGAGCTTGGAGTCTAAAATTAGGGTGTGTAGTATGCAAGTCAAGACATGTTCGTGGAACTTTGTGGTGTTGTTTGTTTGGCTCAAATTCTATGCAAATCTTGTTGTGCATATGCATAACATGTTTTTCAACGTTAATTGAATGAAGTGTTAGATAAAGAAACAACTAGATACTATTAGTATGGATCTTTCTAACCATGAATCAATATTAAATATATTATAATTGAAAATATAAAAAATAAGAACATGAAATAATTTTAAAATATTGCAAGTGAGGAGCCGAGGATGGAGATATCATACTGGAGAGACAAAAATCCATTAAAAGCAAAAAATGGGGTGAGGGAAAGACATGTAGACTTACCAGGTAGATAAGTCACGAAGTCAATCGTCAATGTCGAGATCCCTGGGGCTTATTAGAGGACAAAAAGAACAGGGTCACTGAGAGAAGGAATGGTACATAAGGAAATGCTATTGTTCCTTTCAAATTCTTTAATCTCTATGTTAAATTATTAATAATATCTAAAACCTTAAGTTATTTGTCTGGACATGGATACAAAATGGTAAGGACAATGTACCTATCTTGGCGTTAGGACAATGTACCTATCTTGGCGTAGTGTCTGGGGAGTCTAGTACGTGTCCGTAATATGTCCGACACGACCCACATTTTTGGATTGTCCGCGCTTCCTAGGGCTTGTGCCAGATTCCAAATCACCCCCCCCCCCCCCCCCCCAAAAAAAAAAAAGGAAAATGAAAAAGAAAAAGAAATATATATATATATATATATATATATATATATATATATATATATATATTGGATTGTGTTATATTTAAGTCAAGATGGGTCAAGGCGCTTGAGGCGGTCGCCTCTATTCCAAGGCGGGTAGTGGGTTCCTCAGGAGCTAAGGCATCCAAAACGCATAGGGGCCGTCTTTTAACATGTTGGTATTGTGGTATAGATTCACTTTATTGTCAAATCATTTATGGTAGTGTATCATCTGTTGCAAGATACATTGTCCCACATGAAATTTGATTGAAAAGTAATATACTCAGAATCGTGTGGATAAATTTAATACATTTGAGTAACAATTAGGAGCATCATGCATTGAGTGTCAGAAGTGGAATTAAGGACAACAAAAATACAACATTAGTACTACATGATGGTATAATTCATGGATATGGCTTCATTGGAACAATAATAATTATTAACACTAACACTGTCTCGTAACTTCTAAACAATGTATACCTTGCTAAAACCTAGAAAATAAAGATAGAAAAATCGTCCAAGAAGCAACCCAAAATAGAATGCATAGAAGACCTGAACCAAAAGGAACAAATTTGATTGAAAAGCAACAAAAATACAACCTAATTTGATTGAAAAGCAACAAAAGTACAACATTAGTACTACATGATGGTATAATTCATGGATATGGCTTCATTGGAACAATAACAATTATTAACACTAACACTATCTCGTAACTTCTACACAATGTATACGTTGTTAAAACCTAGAAAATAAAGATAGAAAAATCGCCCAAGAAGCAACCCAAAATAGAATGCATAGAAGACCTGAACCAAAAGGAACAAATTTGATTGAAAAGCAACAAAAATACAACCCAATTTGATTGAAAAGAAAAAGAAAACATAACATAAAATTATGAAAAGAGTTGAAATGAGTGGAATTTCTCAGATGATTTTATTGATGGGCTCCTGCCACTACTTATAGAGAGTACACCTCCTCTTCACAATACAACTTCCGATGTGGGACTAAAGTCCCTTATTAGTTCTCAACACTCCCCCTTAAGATGGGCGATAGATATTAATCATCCCCATATTGTTACATAACTTTGACAGACTCAATGAATTAAGACCCTTAGTCAGACAGTCTGCAACTTGTTCTTCTAAGCGAACATGGTCAATCTTCAGTATCCCTTGTTCCAGCTTCTCCTTGATGAAGAATCGATCGATCTCAATGTGCTTCGTTCTGTCGTGCTGAACTGGATTGTTAGCTATACTTATTGCAGCTTGACTATCGCTCAGAAGACGTAATGGTGCTCCTTTGTCCAGCTTCAACTCTGCCAGCAGTGCTCTTACCCATAGCAACTCTGACACTCCCAGAGCTATTGTCCTGTATTCTGCTTCAGCTGTCGACCGTGCTACCACTGGCTGTTTCTTGCTTCTCCATGAGACTAGGTTTTCTCCTACAAAAACACAGTATCCCGTGGTAGACCTTCTGTCGTCTATGCAGCTTGCCCAGTCTGCATCGCAGTATCCCTTAACTTCTATGTGTCCATTCTTCTTGAACCATAGTCATTTTTTTGGTGTCCCTTTCAGATATCTCAAGATCTGAAACACTGCTTCCATATGACCCGTTCTTGGATCATGCATGTAGCGGCTCACTACACTCACCGCAGATGAGATATCCGGACGAGTATGCCCCAGATAAATCAATCTCCCTACAAGTCTTTGATACCTTTCACGATCAACAGGCTCTCCTGCTTCTGCTCCCAGCTTGTACTTCTAGTCAATTGGAGTTACTGCTGCTTTGCATCCCAACATCCCTGTCTCCTTTAGCAGATCTAGTGCGTATTTTCTCTGTGAGAGAACAATTCCCTGTTCGCCGTCATACACCTCGATATCCAGAAAATATCTCATCGCTCCTAAATCCTTCACCTCAAACTGCTTCGCGAGTTTTGACTTCAGCTTAGTAATCTCGACTTCATCATCACCAGTGACTATTATATCATCCACATATATAGCAAGTATAGTAATGTGGCCTCTTGTATGCTGGAGAAAGACCGTATGATCTGCATTTGTTTGATGGTACCCTATGCCTGTAATAGTCTTTCTGAATCTGTCAAACCAGGCTCGAGGAGATTGCTTAAGTCCGTATAGTGACTTCTTTAGTTTACACACTTTACCATGCGACGTCCCTCCGTCTGATTCTGTCGCATAGCACCCTGGCGGGGGTTCCATGTATACTTCTTCTTGCAGGTCCCCATGGAGAAAGACATTTTTCACATCTAACTGGTATAGCTTCCACCCATAGTTTGCTGTAATGGAGACCAGAGTTCTTACCGTGCTCATTTTCGCTACTGGGACAAACGTCTCATCATAGTCAATGCCATATGATTGTGTGTATCCTTTTGCAACCAACCTCGTCTTGTACCGTTCTACTTTTTCTTCTGGCGTCTCCTTTACTGTGTACACCCATTTGCATCCCACAGCTTTCTTCCCTTTGGGTAATGGAACCAGCTCCCATGTCTTATTTTTCTCTAGTGTCCCAAGTTCTTCCATCATTGCAGCTTTCCACCTTGTATTTTTCTTTGCTTCCTGCCAACACTTGGGCAAAGAAGTAGAGTCTAACGATGCAATGAAGGCTAGATAATATAGAAAAATGTTAGAATAAGACAAGAAGTTGGCAATATCATGTTCATAATCATTATAACGACGAGGAGCCTTACCCGCATTGATGCGAGAAGATCTCCTTAAAGGAGCAATAAGTGGTGGAGAGGACATACCATCAGAGTCAGAGAGATCCGTATCAAAATTAGAGTGATTTAGTGCGGAGGCAACATCTTCAAGAGCCGGGGCAGGAGTAGACGAGGGACTTGGTATGGTAGGCACTGGACTTGGTACAGTAGGCACTGACACTGGGGACGACTTCTCCCCCTGCGTAACATATGTATCATCTTCTTCATCGGAGTCACTGCTATCTCCCCCTTTCGTCCAGTTCTCTACGACCGGGCACGGGACCGATCCGACTACCACGTTTGGGCTTATTCTCTCCCCCTCACGTCTAACACCCTCCGTGTTAGGTGTGTCACCAAATGCTGAACCTTTATCTGAACCATAGTATGGTTCCAGTTCTCGGAATGTAACGTCCATGCTTACAAACAGTTTCCGCTCAACCGGGCTCCAACATGCATATCCCTTCTGAGTCGCCGTGTACCCGACAAAGACACATTTAACCGCTCTAGGATCCAGTTTACCAACTCCCGGCCTATTATCTTGGACAAAACACACACACCCAAATACTTTCGGTAGAACTGTGTAAGTGGTTACACCAGTAAGCATTTCCAACGGTGTCTTCCAGTCCAATACCTGAGATGGCATTCTGTTGATGAGATAAGATGCCGTCAAGACAGCTTGTCCTCATAAGTGTTTTGGGACATTCATAGCCAGCATCATCGTCCGTGCGACCTCCAGCAGGTGTCTGTTCTTCCGTTTGGCCACACCATTTTGTGCCGGTGTATAGGCACATGAAGTTTGGTGTAGTATTCCATGAGTGGATAAATACTCAGCAACCTTCTTATTAGTATACTCCGTCCCATTGTCAGACCGTAAGCACTTAATTTTAGTGCCATATTGTATTTCTATCCGGCGATGAAAATCTCGAAATGCCTCAAAGATGTCACTTTTATTCTTCATAAGGTAGACCCAAGTCACGCGAGTATAACAATCAATAAAAGTGACGAACCATCGAAAACCGTTAATACCGGTTGTAGGACAAGAGCCCCACACGTCCGAATGTATTATGTCAAATGCAATTGAACTTCTATTCCCGGAGCTCACATACGAGCTTCTGGTATATTTTTCCAACTCACAGGCATTACAAAATAACTTCTCTTTATTAGCCCTTTGATATAAGGACGGATACATTCGACTAATAACTTTAAAGGAAGAATGCCGGACACGCTGGTGATGGAGGAGCAATTCATCTTCTACACTGCTACGTGAAGCGTCCGGTTGTGCGTCTGCTACTAGAAATGCCAATGCTTTATCCAGTCCGGTCCTGTCCAAGTACTATAGTCCCTTATGCCATATGCCAGTCCCTAGTCGTCGTCCTGTCCCCTTCTCCTGAATAGTTACCTTAGGAATGTCAAAGAAAATAATACAGTTTAGATCAAGGATAATGGCACTAATAGATATAAGATTGACAGGAAAAGAAGGAGCATGTAAGCCATTGTTGAGAGTAAGGAAAGGGGTGCATGCGACAGTGCCTTTACCCATTACAGGTCTGGAGGTACCATCAGCAGTATGAATACTCTCCGACAACGGTAGGTGAGTATAGTCCTGAAACTCACCACGGGATCCCGTGACATGGCGAGATGTCCCAGAGTCCATAATCCAACCTGGCTGATGGACAGATGCAAGAGCACGTGCAGGTATACCTGTGCTGGGTTGGGCAAAGCAAGTGATGTGATCCCCCGAGGTAGATGACGCCCCAGGAGTGACATGACTGTCGGCTGAACCCATCTTTGTGCCTCGCAACTTCGCAAGGAACTCCCGCTCAAGCGGGGTTATTTCTGCCAGTTGATTTTCTCTCCCTTCCTCTGCCAGATGTGCTTTGTGTCCTCCAAAATAATCTCCCCTTCTACCAGCATATCCTCCTCTACCACCACGACGTCCTCCACGTTCCCGTCCGCGATCACTAGACTGACTTCGCAGGGGTTTTGGACAAAATCTGATGTAATGTCCGGAGTCACCATAGTTGTGGCACACACCACTCATAGATGGAGGCTGAGTGAAGGCTGCAAGGGCAGACTTTTCAACCGCGGCTTGGTCCCCCTGGAAGGAGCCCTTATTGGGTATCAACTTCAATCGGACTTCTTCCTGTGTCATGACAGCTATAGCTTCCTCTAAGGCTGGAAGCGTGGGTTGGGACAGGAGAATATTCCTTCTCTGCTCAAACACAGGGTTGAGCCCCTTCAGGAACTTCATCATTCGCTGTCGCGAAATATAAGCCAGGAACGTCTGAAAATACTTCACAAATGCCGGTTCGACTGTGCATCTTCTATCCCAAGAGGATCATAGTGATCCAGATCAAACCAGTACTTCTTCAATAGGGCCGCGTACTCAAAGATGGTACGGTCGTCTTGGGCCACCCTATCGAGTTCATCCTGAAGTTGGAAGACCCGCATAGGGTTGCCCGAGCCTGAGTACATATCCTTCAAAGTCTGCCATATATCAACGGCAGCCTCCATCGCCTCGACATTGCCCGACACCTGGTCGGTCAAGGAGGCTGTCAACCACCCAGCTACGACGTTGTTGACAATCTCCCAGATAGCAAACTCCTTTAAGGAGGGATCGGATGGCGCCTTCGTTTGGCCATTGACATAGCCAACCAAGCTACGTCCCTTCAGCGTCCGCATCGTCTGCCTCGACCATTTCAAGTAGTTGGATGTTCCTTCCAACTTTGTCTCCAGCTTTTCCAACTTTTCCATTTTGTAGGGTGACGGATCCACATCAGTATGGGTCACCCGTGGGGTTGTCTCGGTTAATCTCTTTGATAAGATCTCATCAACCAGGGCCTTCATCTTTTCTGTCGTCAGTTTACCACTGATAGAATCCATGGCGTCTTCAACTGTGAGTAGGGAGGTCTTGTTGTATCCCTAGTCGTTGTCTTCGTCGTCGTCTGCTAACTGCTGGGTGTCCTGATCTCGGGTGTCTATGTCATCAACTATAGAGACCAGGGGAAAACAACAAGGGGCCTCCTCACAGAAATTCTTCAGGCATACGAGCAATTAGAACCGCGTCATGATGACGAGAGTAGATAGTGCAAGCATAACCAATTGGACCGTGACTTCGTGCATGATCGATATTTCCAGAACTCCGAGTAGGAGCTGTGCGAAAATAACGAACTTTTGCAAGCACTTCTAAAGAATGTGCAAAAAACAAAAAACCGGGGTACTGCACAGCAGTTCCGGGGGGGGGGCAGGTCCGGGGGCGCTGCACAGCAGGTCCCGGGGGGGCAGATCCGGGTTGGGGGGGCGCTGGAATAGTAGATCGGGGGGTGGGTGGGGCTGGCGTCAGGGAGGGAGGGGTGGTCCGGGGCGTTGCACCGCAGGTCCGGGGGGGGGGGGGGGGGAAGGAGCTGGAATAGTAGATGGGGGGTTGGGGGGGCTGGCGTCAGGGAGGGAGGAATTTTTTTTTTTTGGAAACCTGGCTCTGATACCAAGTTGAAATGAGTGAAATTTCTCAGATGATTTTATTGATGGGCTCCTGCCACTACTTATAGAGAGTACACCTCTTCACAATACAACTTCCGATGTGGGACTAAAGTCCCTTGTTAGTTCTCAACAAAAAGAATGTAAAAAACCTATTGCCTGAGTTGTCAAAGTATCCGGAGATACTACATGCTATCACCTAAGATGTTGGATGTCGGTGTTGGAGATATTGGAACTTTGGAGGTCAATGAAGGGCGTTGGAAAGGAGATGCTCGTTCAAAGGGTCATGCGGTAGAGTAGGTTGGTAGACGAGGTTATTGGAAATGGTTTGAAAAAATAATATGGGCCGAGTTTTACTGTTATAGTGTCGAGTTATAAAACCATTAATTTCTAAAGCACCTAAAAGTTGGATTTAACACATGGGGATTAAAGTTAATCGGATAACTTCCTTATCTGCTGGTACATATCTTATTGCTCCAAGATGGAAGTATATTCGCTGAAAGTTACCCCTTTGTATCATTTACATGTTGTATCATAGTATACTCTACATATACATATCATGTATAGTATTTGTGCATAGTAAGATACTGACAACAAAGGTTTTTAGTGTGCTCTGGAGGTTAAGAATATATGATTAATATATCTTAGGACGCCCTACAGTTGAAAACATCCTTTATATATTAAAAATCTCAGGTTAATTAGCTAATACATGTGCAAGCAGAAGATGCATCAAGATTCTCTTTCGGAAGTAGAACAGGCTCTAAAATATTTTTTGACCTACAGTTTTAAGTTAAAGAGGATTGAATAAAGTCTATGTAAGGACTGCATCCAGGTAGTATTATTATGAAAATAGTCCACATCCTTTTATGCTTTGTTGATATGGCCTTAATGATGGCCGTGGAACGTCCTAATGTTCAAGAGCATCCTGTACAGGTAAATCGTCCAAACTTAATCAGCATTTGCAACCAAAAGAGGGTATATATCATACTATTCTTTTCAAATATACTTCAAACCATTGTCCATGCAATATATGTAGGAATGTCTAGGAGAAAAACAAATTAAGCTGCAAGTTGAGCTTGTTCATGAGTTCATGTACTGAGCTTCCTTTGTTCAAGATAGGATCCTCCTAGTATTGAGCTGACCCCATTTTCAAGTTTTGCTCGTTAATGAAGTTGAGCCTAGTCGAGTCAATGACTGTCATAATCTTTTTTACTGTTTCAATTAAGAACCACCTCCTTGATCATTATTGTCTCTCATATTCTTCACGTACTGTTTCATTGCATTATGTTATGGTCTACCCCTGGTCGTAGGTAAGCATCTTCTTTAACTAAGATCCTATAGTTCTCTTAACAGGTCACATTGTACATGTATGAACTATCCCTAACGATTTCCCTCATCTTACTATCTCCAATGATTGTCATACTCAATCAAAGCCATCTTTACCTTTGAATGCATTATTTTCTCATCCCATGCTTTATTGTATTACCCCTCATTTGTTTCAATCAAGGTTCGAAGTATCAGTATCAGAATCGGTATCGGACCATTCCTCTAAGTATTGGGATCGGCGGTATCGGCAGTATTGGAGGTTTCGGATCGGAGTATCAGATTTTTTGGTATCGAAAAACAAATAATTATTAACATTTTAGAAAATATATTTTATATATTTAGGCATAATTTTAATATTTTCAGTGTTGTTTCTTATTAGTTTTGAAATGGAATGAAATAGTAGTCACCCTTACTGATTGATTTACATACGATAGATAAGTTTTCTTCTTTTACATGCTTTTATAACCTTTCTATGCTTTTACACCCTTGCTTACTGGTCTTTTGTGTTCAATTTTCTTTGCCAAATTGACCGGAAAAGAGACCCCCAATGTCGGTATCCATCAATATCGGTCGGTATCGGATCGGGACATGCCAAACCGTATCGGTATCGGCAGTATCGGATCGGTATCGGCCAATACTGCGAACTATGGTTTCAATATTCTCATCTGAGATATGGTTACTTTTTGGACATGTTCTTGATCAATCAAAATTGAGAACCATAAAGAAGCACTTTTCTTGTAGCTGTCTTATATATTGCAATATCGAGGGTATTCTACAACTCCAATATCACTTCTCTTTAACCATCTTGCTTTAGAGGCCAGTTATGAAAAAACTAAAATTTTCTTTCTAGTTCTAAAATCCCATTTCATAGACGATCTTTTTTCTCCTACTACATCTATATTCTTTATTCTTTAGGCTCTTAAGCTTTTATCATTTGTTTTCTTACTAAATAGTCTTCAACTAACAATTATTGGCTATAACATATTTTATAGCACTAATACTGATGTTGCCATTTGACTTTATCCAGCATATAAAAGTGATTCTCTTTACATTGTAGGTAAAAGTCTGTGATATCTGTGGTGATGCTGGTCGGGAGGACCTTCTTGCTATTTGCAGTAGACATAGCGATGGTGCAGAGCACACATAAGCCTTTTCATTTTAACCTTGTTTGATTAGTTTGTAAGAACCGGAATTACAATTTAGCCTTTTAGGTTCGTGCTAACCAGCTATTTGTATTAACTAGTTACTGCATGAGAAAGAAATCGCGCAAAGTTCCAGAAGGTGATTGGTTCTGTGAGGAATGCCGGCTGAAGGAGGAAACCAAAAACAGGAACGAACGTCAGCTCAAGGAGGAAACTGTAAATAAGATGGAAATGTCTGAAACTACATCGGTAACATCAAAAGATCTTAGGCACAAGGACACTAAAAAGAAAGATAGATAAATCTGAAACAGTATTGGGAACATTAAAAGAATGCAATATAAAAAGGGACACAGAAAAACAAATAAACAGTATCTGGAACATCGAAACAATCATCCGTGAAGGAGGCCAGTCATAATTCGTTAGGAACTTCTAGTTGTAAGCTTCCTCCTAAGATGGACAAAAAAGTAATAGTTCCAGATTTAAGAGGAACTCCTAAAAGACTGCAAACTCGTCAACCCTCGTTTAAAAGACATGCACACAGTCAGGATGTCATCTCCACAACCAGTAAAAGAAAATGCCGAGACTAGTGTTGAAATTGGTAGTCCAAGGAAAAAGATTGCCTTGTTGCGTGAGAGCTCATTCAAGGATACTGGAAAGGCAAGGATAGGAAACATGCTGTCATCATATGGAGGTCAGTCGTCTATGGTTCTCTAGCCTTTTCTTGCTCACAATCGTTGTTGGGTTCTAGCTCAACAAATGTTCAAGGGATACTTAAGCGACCTGTCGGTATGTTCTTAAGAATTAGTGCACATGAGTTCATTTTTGTCTTTATAATCTCATTCGTTTTGAAGTTTTAATGCTTTTACAGGGCTTCTTTCAAGGTCAATTTCTTCCAACAGCTTCAGTGCAAAACCAAAAAGCATAAAGCTGATCGAAAATGTGCCTATTAGGACAAATGTGACAAGACAATCAGCTTCCATGGACCCAAGAAAAGAGGCATTTTCCAGATCAACGTCTAAATCAACATCATTCAAAAGTGAAAGCTTTCGTTCAAGTACAGAGTCTGCAAGCAAAAGTCAGTTCATCAATCAATCCCGAATCGACGACCCTAGAGGCTCAAAACAAGTAAAAGAGAGGAATGTGATGGAAAAGAGCCACCCTGGCAAATCACTATTAAGGGCCGGAGGAACTAGCATCACTGTTCCCAAGTTGGATTTGAAGATTGGAAAAAATGACAAAAAGCTGAAGATTGCTTCTGATTCAAATATCATTAGCATCAATAAAGGGTCAGGCATTTCCTATTTCCTATAGATCAGGTACAGTTTTTGCTCATAATAGGCTTTCAAATATTGTCTTCTTCTTTTCTGACGCAAGTTTAAGAAGTATAAATGCTCCTCATTTTGACTGGTGATCTGTTAGGGGGTAATGAAGCCAAAAAACATCTGACATATTCGTCCAAGAGTTCTGGAGGTCCATGTTTTAGTGCTAAAGGAAGTGCTGAGGAACAAAGAGCATGACAACATCCCAAGAAAGGTGCTTGTGGAAATTTCAGTGCTGTTGATAAATTGTGCAGTAACACAGAGGCAGTTCCACAACATGACACACTTCAGTCTGCTGAATCTGCTCATCGTGATGACAAAGCCAAGGCCCATAACACTTTCAGCAGTTCAAGGAAGGTAGTTTCGAATGGGAATCGTGTATTGCGTTGTCTAAGATGTAATGGAACAGGACATGCAACACAATTATGCCCGATTGACAAGCTTAAATTATCTGCTCTTAAGTCCAAGGTAATAAAAAAGGAAACAAGTGGAAAGATGCAGTGGACGTAAGAGTAGGATACAGAAGATTAATGGTCAACCAGATGAACCAGAGGAGTTTTCAGTTTCTACTGCAAATCTGAATTGTGATGCTCCAACCGTTTGTAAAGAGACCTTGAGAAGCTCTGATGCTAATCCTAGCAAAACAGAGAATTCCACGGATTTAGGACGGCAAGCCATCCAACCAGCTGAAGTTTCAACAACTCCCCTGCTTGATGACTTAAATGCTAATATTGCTGTTTCTGATGAGTTGAATGTGAAGCATGTGTTGCATATATTGCCTGATCAGGCTTCGATATTTTCAAATCCTTTTAGAACTTCAGCAGTTCCAGAACTTGATTTTATATGGCAGTATGATAATTCTTCTTTAAAGATTTTTCATTTTAACTGTACCTCAAGCTTGAATCTATTTCTCACAATGGACACCAATTTATCAGTCTCCCTTCTTTTCTTTGCAGAGGTAGTATTGAGGTGCTGACCATTAGAAGAGATCCTGAACTCTTTGATGGGTTACAGGCTCACCTATCAAGTTGTGCATCACCTAGAGTTCGTGTTTTAGTAATGAAGTTCCCTTCTACAGTCCTGTTGGAGGAAGTTTCTCGCATTGGCACATGGCCATGGCAGTTTTAAGGATCCAGCCCCAAAGAAGAAAATATTACCCTCTTTTTATTCGCTACAGATGTTAAGAGGTTCCTATGTTCTTTTAATAATCTATTGTGAACGTCTATATGTTAATTTTATGGTGACACTTCAGATGCATGGACCTACCTTCTGCTATGTTGGTCTCTTTACAGTTATGAAAGGAGTTATAGTAAGCTGTTGGAAGATGTGCTTAAAAATGATCTAGCTCTTAGAGGAAACATTGATGGGGTCGAACTTCGTATCTATCCTTCAAATAAGCTACCTATGAACTCCCAACGTAAGAGTGAATCTTTTCTGATAGTTGCAACAATTAATATTAAGCTCTGCATACTTTCGTTCTTTTAGGATTATTGGATATTGATATATCTGCTTTTAACATATAGTGATGCATTCATTTGCAATATAGTTCAAAGTGGCTGTCCTTTTTCAGGTTGGAAGATTATTTTACCTCTGGTGTGTGTGAAAGGGAGGACTAATTGCACAAATACTGTACCAAGATCACAGAAAGAAACATCTGGGCCCATCATAAATGCAGAGCCTTTGGTTCAAGATATACCCTCCTCTCTCAGCTCCTTAGTTCCACCCCCCAAGAAAGCTGCTTTGGTTGATAATTCTGTGAATGAATCACCTAGGTATCAGAAATCACCCAAGTCAACAGCATTGAACTCCTCAACATGCATGGATGATTCTCCTCTATTGCCCTCTCAATTTGATGATAAGAAATCCATATTATAAAATTATCCTCTCTTTCATAGTCCAGATCACTCTGTCGTTGGCAGTGTGTTACCAATGGGGCACATTTCATCCTCTTCCCCTGTACGTCATCCTTTGTGGGACATGAATCAGCTGCCCGATTTACCTGTTACTCATCCTGAGTCGAGGTTTGAGACAAGCAACACACAGTCGTGCCCAGAAATGAAAACTGATAACACTTACCTGGTAAAAATTTCTGATCTTTCATATAAGCAAGAGTCTTAATACACTCTGCTTTTGCTTTGAGAACATATTGAATGCTATATTTGCTTCTGGATTACTTCCCTGATGATTTTTAGATACATTTAGATGAGTTTCCCTCAAATGACTACTCAGATCTATCATTGTAAGTTGTTAGATCAGTATTTGGATATTTAACTTGTGTATTTAGCATCCCCTGTGATGCACCTTTTTTGATTCTTTGTGGGGTTTAATTGTGTATGATTTGACTAGGGGAAGGATCATGTGTGCTTAAATTAAAATAATACAAGATGGATAATTCAAGTTTTGAAATGATTATCAATATTTAGAGCAAGGTTCAAAAGCTTCATTTGGGTACGAGTTTTGGACCCTTCCTATGAGTAACTGTTTCGGTAGTATTGGCGATTTTAGCAGTTTCGGACAAGAGTATCAGATTTTTTGAGTGTCGGAAAATAGATATTGAAAATAGTAAAAAATCTGTGCAAATTCCAGAACCTTTTAAATTTACACCCCATTTGCAGGGGACTTGGATTTGTTTAAAATTGATTAGTTCAGAAATGGCACGTTTGTATATAGGTTGACTCCAACTTAAACCAGAAACTATACCATACTTGTAATTTAAAGTAGTAATGGTGTAGCTGAACTAGGCTTTACTCCCCATACGCCCAAGTAGTATTGGACCTACCCCCTAAACCAGAACCTTCATAGTTCATCCCAGCTATGAGGAAAACTAGTGAATGCCATTGAACTGGACCTCAAAACCATAGTCATGGTTTTATGAGAGCTCATAAAAGGTAGGTTAGTGCTCCCTGCGTGATCGCCTAGCGGCCAGAGACTCTGATGGGTAATTTCGCCTCCGTCGAATCTCCTAGCTGCCAGATACGTCCATGTAAGTAGCTTTCTCATTATCTCTTCCTTTTTCGTCCTTCCTCTCATTTTTATTTAGAATCAAACTGTTGAGACTTGAAGTAAGTTTATTGTGAATGGAATAACAACATATATATAGGAGAGGCTAGCCTCCTCTCCTATCATTCTAGCCAATGTGGGACTAAAGCCCAATAACACTATATATATATATCAACACTCCCCCTCAAGATGGGCGAAAGATATTCACTAAGCCCATCTTGTCACATCCTCTCATCATGTTGATAGAACTAAGCCCCTTTGTCAGTCCGTCTGCTACCTGATCTTTGGTTGGAACATAGCCCAGCTCTAGTTCTCCTTTATCCAGTTTTTCTTTGATGAAGAATCTGTCAATCTCAATATGTTTGGTCCTGTCATGCTGCACTGGATTGTTGGCAATATTAATAGCTGACTGGTTGTCACACCATAGCTTCATCTTTGCTCCCTGGTCCAGCTTTAGCTCCGTCAGCATATTCTTCAACCACAACAGTTCTGTGACTCCCAAGGCCATAGCTCTATACTCTGCTTCAGCTGTTGATCTGGCCACTACTGACTGCTTCTTACTCCTCCAGGAGACCAAGTTGCCTCCTACAAATATGCAGTATCCCGATGTGGATCTCCTGTCGTCAGCACAGCTAGCCCAGTCAGAATCACAATAGCCCTCAATGCCTACATGATTATTTCTTCTGAAGATCAGTCCCTTCCCGGGGGCTCCCTTCAAGTACCTCAGAATCTGGTACACTGCGTCCATGTGACCCTTCCGGGGGTCATGCATGTAGCGGCTTACTACACTTACCGCAAAGCTGATATCAGGTCGAGTGTGGCTTAAGTAGATTAACTTGCCCACCAATCTCTGATATCTATCCCGGTCAACTGGTTCTCCAGCTTCAGCATCCAGTTTAAACTTCTGGTCTATCGGTGTCGTAGCTGGTTTACATCCCATCATCCCTGTTTCCGTAAGCAGGTCCAGTGCGTACTTCCTTTGAGAAAGAACGATTCCCTCATTATCTTTCACAATCTCAATCCCAAGGAAGTATCGAAGAGGGCCAAGATCTTTCACCTCGAACTCCTTGCCAAGTTTTACTTTGAGTTGGGCGATCTCCTGCTCATCATTGCCTGTGATAATCATATCATCTACATATACTGCAAGCATGGTGATATGGCCTCCACTCCGTCTGAAGAAGACAGTGTGATCAGCATTGATCTGCTGATATCCCATCCCTATCATTGCTCTCCTGAACCTGTCAAACCATGCCCGAGGAGACTGCTTCAGTCCATAGAGAGACTTCTTCAGTCTGCAGACCTTGCCTTCTGTCTGTTTTGTGCCGAATCCTGGTGGTATCTCCATGTACACCTCCTCTACTAGATCTCCATGAAGAAATGCATTCTTCACATCCAGTTGGTGTAGCCTCCACCCTCCATTGGCTGCCAGGGAGATCAAGGTCCTGACAGTGCTCATCTTCGCCACTGGTGCAAAGGTCTCGTCATAGTCAATGCCGTACGTCTGACTGTATCCTTTTGCCACCAGTCGAGCTTTATAGCGCTCAACCTGTCCATCTGGGTTCTGTTTCACAGTAAAAACCCATTTACATCCAACTGCTCTTTTCCCTTCTGGCAGTCTCACCAGCTCCCAAGTGTGGTTCTTCTCAAGAGCTCCCAACTCCTCGTGCATTGCCGCTTTCCACTTTGGATCGTTCTTGGCAACCTGCCAATTGTTAGGTACAGTAATACTATCCAAAGATGCTATAAATGCTCCATGAGAAGAAGATATATGATCATAAGAAACAAACTTAGCAAGATCCCAACCATATCTGTCCGGAGGATTTCCCGTATTGCTACGAGTAGTCCTTCGTGTAGGTAGTGGTATGGGAGACATCGGAGGAACGATATCACCTGAGGAGGGTGGTGGTGTAGATGAGGAGGATGGTGGTGTAGGTGTCTCAGGAGTTGGGACAGGCACAGGCAAGGGACTTGGCACTGACACTGTAGGTACTGGTCCTGTAGTCTGCTTGTTGTTTCTCCTGTTGTAGGTCAGTAACTCCCCCTGAGCCGTAGGTGTAACACTTCTCGTCTCCTCCCTCTGTTCCGCTTCACCTTCATGTTCCCCCTCAACCGTGTCTCTATGCCAAACTTCTAAATCGGTTACCACCAGATTCTCCAAGTTCTCTATCTCCCCCTCTCGCCTTATACTTGTAGTATGAGGCGTGTTATACGAAGTTCCATCCTGGCGGTAATATGGCTCATGCTCCCGGAAGTGGACGTCCATACTAACAAATTTCTTCTTCTCTACTGGACTCCAGCATACATACCCCTTCTGAGTTGCTGAGTAGCCCACGAAGATGCACTTGACTGCTCTAGGGTCAAGTTTTCCAACGAATGGTCTGTTGTCCTTCACAAAACACACACATCCAAACACCTTTAGTGGAAGTATTCCACTATTATTACCTTGTAATACTTCACATGGAGACTTCCATCCCAGGACTTTTGAAGGCATCCTGTTTATAAGTTGAGCTGCTGTCAACACCGCATATCCCCATAGGTGTTGTGGGACATTCATGTCGATCATCATACTTCTTGCGGTCTCCAGAAGATGTCGGTTCTTCCTTTCTGCTACTCCATTTTGTGCTGGTGTATATGCACAAGAGGTCTGATGCTGTATTCCATGTGCTGACAAGTACTCTGCAAGTGTCCTATTGGTATACTCCGTTCCATTGTCAGATCTCAGTATCTTCACCACTGCATTATACTGAGTCTGGACATATTTATGAAAGTCCCGAAAACAAGCAAATACATCACTTTTGTTCTTCATCAAATACAGCCAGGTGACACGAGATGCACAATCGATAAACGAAACAAAATACTTATACCCATTCATAGTGTTAGCAGCACATGGGCCCCAAACATCGGAATGAACTACCTCAAAGACTGAAGAACTCTTATGACCATTTCCAACATATGAACTCCTAGTAAGTTTTCCTAACTCACATGCATCACATACTAATTTCCTTTTATTTGATTTTGCATACATATCTGGATACAACTTATTTAGAGTATCAAAGGAAGAATGCCCCATCCTCCTATGATGAAGTATCAAAGTGTCTTCAGTCTTCTGCTGCAGCTCCTCCATTCCAGCCTTCTCTGCCATAGACACCAATGCTGAGTCCAGTCCGTCTTGATCTAGGTACCACAGTCCATCATGCCAAGTGCCAGTCCCAAGTCTTCGTCCCGTCCCTTTCTCCTGGAAGATCACCTTAGGAATATCAAAAGAAACAATGCATTTTAGTTGGAGAATTATAGAACTAATAGACAAGAGACTGACAGGGAAGGATGGAGCATGCAAAACATTGGATAACCTTACTGAACCCGTACAATTAACAGTACCCTTACCGACCACTGGTTGGAAAGTACCATCCGCAGTCTGAATGGTGTCTGTCGATGCTAGGTGAGTGTACGAGGAAAACTTACTAGCATTTCCGGTCACATGCCGAGATGCTCCTGAGTCGATAATCCAGTCTGACATTTTAAGGGAAGACATAGATGCAAGAGCGTGAGACTCGTCAGTACCTTCTGATGGATGGGCATACATAGCGGCGTTGCCTCTGAAGAATGGAGTGGATGCCTCCTCTGCTCCGCTCCTCCTGTCTCCTTCGATTGACGCTTTTTGCTTTCTCTCCAGCAGGTCCAGTAGCGCCTGATCCTCTTCAGTAAAGGCGCCGTCAGCTCCTCCATTCCCATCTGCCACCAGCAGGTTTGCCCGATAGCCTCCTCGACCACCTCGTCGGCCTCCTCGACCACGTCCACGTCCAGCATATCCTCGTCCACGTCCACTACCTGAGTCTCCCTCCTTAGGTGGTTTGGTACAAGCATATCGATGGTGCCCCATCTCACCACAGTTGTAGCACTGCCGATTCTGTTGCCAGAGCTCTCCCTTGGATCCTGTATCCCCCGAACCGGTAGCTGCTAGTGCTGACTTCACTTCGGGTAAAGCACCTGTCGATGATGCGCCTGTCCCTGTCTGTAATCTGATCCGCGTCTCCTCCTGGATCATGGCTGAGATAGCCCCCTCGAGACTAGGGATCTCTGGCTGGGCGAGGAGTAAGGCTGTCCTCTGTGTGAATGCTGCAGTCAGTTCCTTAAGGAATTTCATCGTCCTCTCCTGCAGACACACCTGTCTCTCCTTGCACTTTGGGTCCCCGCAGCTTGCCCGTTTGGAATGGTGATCATAATCCAGCCAGAGACGTTCCAACTCCGTAGCGTACTCCTGCACCGTCTTCTCGCCTTGTACGGTGTCGTCGATCTCCCCTTTTATCTGGAAGATCCGTAGATTGTTACCTATGCCATCATAGGTTCTTCTCAATTTCTCCCATACGTCTTTCACCATCTCAATGCCATCTACTGTGGAAGCAATAGACTGGACTAAGGAGTTGAGAAGCCAGATATAAATCACCATATGAGTGGATTTCCACTCGTCGCGTCCTGTCGAGCCTTCTTCCGGCTCTGTCTTCTCGCCTGTCAAGAATCCCTCCAGGTTCTTACCTGCAAGGGTTCTTCTCACCCGCCGTGACCAACTCAAATAGGTGGCTGGTCCATCCAACTTCAGATCGATGGAGGGTAGTTCCAACTTTGGCGGTGCTCGTGTCGTGCTTTCACCAGCCGACACCTTTATCAACTTCAGCAATGTCGCCACATCGTCAGCATCCAGCTTCTTGAGAATCTCCTCCATCGATGCTTCTTCTCGATCACTTCATACTTGCTCCACGACTCACGCTCGTCCTTGCCGTCCTCTCCTAAATTCGAATATGTCTGATTTCATCGGATCTAGGGATTATAGGCATCTCCTTGAGATTGATCTCAAGAACGAGCGTGAATCTTGTACCCGCAAAAAGGCGGTACAGCAATTTTCAGGCTGACCTACAGCGTAGGTGCCCTAATTCAGGCTGACCTACAGCGTAGGTGCCCTAAAAGTGGTGTGCAGGCTGACCTACAGCGTAGGTGCCCTAATTCAGGCTGACCTACAACGTAGGTGCCCTAAAAGTGGTGTGCTCGGAGGCAACCACGGCAGCAGCAGCAGCAGTTGCAGCCGCAACAGCGGCACAGCAACAGCAGCAGCGCGGCAGCGGCGGCGGCGGCGCGGCGGCTGCAGCAGCAGCGGCGGCGGCGGCGCGGCGGCTGCAGCAGCAGCAGCAGCGGCGGCAGCTGCAGCGGCGGCGTGGAGGAGGGGAAAGAGGATGAGATTAGGGTTAGGGTTTGTGGAGAGGAGGGGTCTCTGACGGTATTCTAAGCAATTTTAGGCTCTGATACCATGTTGAGACTTGAAGTAAGTTTATTGTGAATGGAATAACAACATATATATAGGAGAGGCTAGCCTCCTCTCCTATCATTCTAGCCAATGTGGGACTAAAGCCCAATAACACTATATATATATCAACACAAACAATGTATTTCACAGCTTCTGCCAAAGCTCACTGGAAACTGGTTTAAACGGTAAAAACTGAGACCGAGTCTTGTATATAATCAACTGATACCAATTTTTGCGACTAGTTTCGGAGGGGATAGGTGTAAATCCGGATCCAAAATGGCTGATACGTGTCAGTGTTGGTCGATACTTCGAACCTTGGTTTATGTTGAATATTTGTGATGATATTTATTGATAGTCTATTGGCTATTTATAGCCTTACAATCCTCCTCATTATATTAAACTCTCTGTGGAATATCCAGTGGCATATTCTGACATACCAAATATACCAACAGGATATTCCAATATACTTATTCTAATACAAAATATACCATAAACTTATTCTAATACCAAATATACCAATACTTCCCCTCAAGATGGGCGAAAGATATTCACTAAGCCCATCTTGTCACATCTTCTAATCATGCTCACAGAGCTAAGTCCCTTGGTCAGTCCGTCTGTTACCTGATCCTTGGTTGGAACGTGGCCTAGCTCCAGTAGTCCACTAACCAACTTCTCCTTGATGAAGAACCTATCGATCTCGATGTGTTTGGTCCTGTCATGCTGTACTGTGTTGTTGGTGATACTAATAGCTGACTGGTTGTCACACCACAGCTTCATCTTAGCTCCTTGATCCAGCTTCAGCTCCACCAGCATATTCTTCAACCATAGCATCTCTGCAACTCACAAGGTCATAGCTCTGTACTCTGCTTCAGCTGTCGATCTGGCTACCACTGACTGCTTCTTACTCCTCCAAGAGACCAAGTTGTCTCCTACAAATATGTAGTATCCCGAGGTAGACCTCCTGTCATCAGCATAACTAGCCCAGTCAGAATCACAGTAGCCCTCGATGTCCACGTGATTATTCTTCCTGAATATCAGTTCCTTCCCGGGAGCACCCTTTAAGTATCTCAGAATCTGGTACACTGCGTCTATATGACCCTTGCGTGGGTCATGCATATAGCGGCTCACCACACTCACTGCAAAGCAGATATCAGGACGTGTGTGGCTCAAATAGATCAACTTGCCCACCAGTCTCTGGTATCTGTCCCGGTCAACTGGTTCTCCAGCCTCAGCGCTCAGCTTGAACCTCTGATCGATCGGCGTCGCTGCAGGTTTGCATTCCAACATCCCTGTCTCTGTGAGAAGGTCCAGCGCATACTTACTTTGAGAAAGAACAATCCCCTTTGCTCCTCGTGCAATCTCAATCCCAAGGAAGTACCGAAGAAGGCCAAGGTCCTTCACCTCAAACTCCTTGCCAAGCTTCCCCTTGAGTCGGGTAATCTCCTGCTCATCATCTCCTGTAATAATCATATCGTCTATATACACCGCAAGCATGGTGATATAGCCTCTACTCCGTTGGAAAAACACAGTGTGATCAGCGTTGATCTGCCGATATCCCATTGCTATCATCGTCCTCCTAAATCTGTCAAACCATGCTCGAGGAGATTGCTTCAGTCCATAGAGGGACTTCTTCAACCTGCAGACCTTGTCCACTGTCTGATTGGTGTCGTGGTATCTCCACGTAGACCTCCTCTACTAGATCTCCATGAAGAAATGTATTCTTCACATACAATTGGTGTAGCTTCCATCCACCATTCGCTGCTAGAGAAATCAGGGTCCTGACAGTGCTCATCTTTGCCACTGGTGTAAAGGTCTCGTCGTAGTCAATGTCGTACGTCTGACTGTATCCTTTTGCCACCAGTCGAGCTTTGTAGCGCTCAACCTATCCATCTGGGTTCTGCTTCAAAATAAAGACCCACTTGCATCCGACTGCGCTTTTTCCTTATGGCAGTTTTACCAGCTCCCAAGTGTGGTTCTTCTCAAGAGCCCCAACTCCTCGTACATCGCCGCTTTTCACTTTGGATTGTTCTTGGCAACCTGTCAATTGTTAGGTACAGTAATACTATCCAAAGACGCAATGAATGCTCCATGAGAAGAGGAGATATGATCATATGAAACAAACTGAGCAAGGTCCCAACCATATCTATCAGGAGGATTTCTTGCATTGCTGCGAGTGGTCCTCCGTACTGATGATGGTATGGGAGGACTAGGTATGGGAGGAGTAGGAAGAATGATATCACCTGAAGATGAATCTGGTGGTGGTGTAGGTGTCTCAGGAGTCAAGACGGACGCAGGCAAGGGACTTGGCACTGGCACTGTAGGTACTGGTCCTGCAGTTTGTTTTCCTCTCCTGCTATAGGTAAGTATCTTCCCCTGAGTCGTGGGCCTAACACCTCTCATCTCCTCCCCCTGTTCCTCTTCACCTTCTTGTTCTTCCTCAACCGCGCCTCCATGCCATACTCCTAAATCGGTCACCAGGCTTTCACTAATCTCTCCCTCGTCTCATACTCACAGTATCAGGTGAGTTGTTTGAGGTTCCCTCCGGACGGTAGTATGGCTCATGTCCTAAAGTGAACATCCATGCTCACAAACTTCTTCTTATCAACTGGGCTCCAGCACACATACCCTTTCTGAGTCACCGAGTAGCCCACGAAGATGCACTTGACTGCTCTAGGATTAAGTTTTCCAGCTGACGCTCTGTTGTCCTTCACAAAACACACACAGCCAAATACCTTCAGTAGAAGTATCACACTATTATTTTCTTGCAATATTTCACATGGAGACTTTCATCCCAGTACCTTCAAAGGCATCCTATTGATTAGTTTAGTTGCTGTCAATACTGCATGCCCCCACAAATTCTGTGGGACATTCATATCGATCATCATACTTTTTGCCACCTCCAGAAGATGTCTGCTCTTCCTTTCTGCTACTTCATTTTGTGCTGGTGTGTACGCACAGGTGGTCTGATGATGTATCCCTTGGGCTAACAAGTATTCTGCAAGTGCTCTGTTGGTATACTCTGTCCCATTGTCAGACCTCAGTACCTTCACCACTGCCCTGTACTGAATCTGGACATGTTTATGAAAGTCCAGAAAACATGTAGATACATCACTCTTATTCTTCATCAAATACAGCCAAGTAACACGAGAAGAACAATCAATAAAGGAAACAAAATACTTATAACCATTCATAGTAGTAATGGTACATGGCCTCCAAACATCAGAATGTATTACATCAAAAGCAAACGAGCTCCTATGACCCGTACTAACATATGAGCTCCCTGTACGTTTGCCTACATCACATGCATTACATACTAGTTTCTCCTTATTTGTTTTTTCATAAATAGCTGGATACAATTTACTTAAAGTAGCAAAAGAGGAGTATCCCAACCTCTCCTCGGCATCATCTTCAATCCTCCCATTCCTGACTTCTCTGCCATAGACACCAATGCTGAATCCAACCATTCTCGATCCAGGTACCACAGTCCCTTATGCCAAATGCCAGTCCCAAGTCTTCGTTCCGTCTCTTTCTCCTGGAAGATCACCTTAGGAATATCAAAAGAGACAATGCATTTTAGCTGAAGGATTATAGAACTGATGGACAAAAGGTTGACTGAAAAACATAGAGCATGCAAAATATTGGATAATTTTACTGAACTTGTACAATTTACAGTACCCTTATCGACCACTGACTGAAAAGTACAATCAGCTGTTTGAATGTTGTCTGTCGATGCTAGGTGAGTGTAGGAGGAGAACTCACTAGCATTCTCCGTCATATACCGAGAGGCCCCCGAGTCGATAAATCCAGATTGACAATTTAAGGGAAGATATAGATGCAAGGGCGAGTGGGTCGTCAGTACCTTCTGATGGATGGGTATACATGGCGGTATTACCTCCAACGAAGAATGAGGTGGACGCCTCCTCAATTTCACTTATGTTTCCATCATTTGACGCTTTCTGCTTCCTCCTGAGTGCCTCCAGCATACCCATCATTGCTTGATCCTCCTCATTAAAGGTACCACTAGCTCTCTCATCCCCTTCTACTACCAGTAGGTTCGTCCGATAACCTCGACCATCCCGTCGACCCCTACGACCACGACTACATCCTCCAAAATGTTCGCGTCCACCGAACTGTCCATGTCCACCACATGGATCTCCCTTCTTAGGTGGTTTGGTACAAGCATGCCGATAATGTCCTATCTCTCCGCAGTTGTAGCACTGCCGGTTGTGCTGCCAAGACTCTCCCTTAGGCCCTATGTCGCTCGAACTGGTAGCCGTCAGTGCTGACTTTGCTTCAGGAGGTCCACCTGTCCCTGCCTGCAGCTTGATGCGAGTCTCCTTCTGGATCATGGCCGAGATAGCCTCCTCAAGGGTGGAGATCTTCGGTTGGGATAAAAGTAGTGTTGTCCTTTGAGCAAACACTGCAACCAGCCCGGTAAGGAACTTTCGTCCTCTCCTGTAGACATACATGTCTCTCCTTACACTTCGGGTCCCCGCAGCTCGCTGATCTAAGGAGTAATCGTAATCCAACCATAGACGCTCCAACTCCGTAGCATTCTCATGTACCATCTTCTCTTCCTGTACGGTGTCGTCGATCTTCCCCTTGATCTGGAAAACCTGTAAGTTGTTCCCTACACCATCATAGGTCTTCCTCAATTTCTCTCACATGTCCTTCACCATCTCGATGCCATTCACTACGGGGCGATCGAGTGGACTAAAGAATTGAAAAGCCAAATGTAGATCACCATATGAGTGGACTTCCACTCATCGCGTCCTGCCGAGTTCTCGTCCGGCTCTGTCTTCTCTCCTGATAGAAAACCCTCCAGGTTCTTTCCTGCAAGGGTTCTCCTTATCCGTCGTGACCAACTCAGGTAGGTAGCTGGTCCATCAAGCTTCAGATCGATGGAGGGAAGCTCCAACTTCGTCGATGTTCGTGTCGCGCTCTCACCAGCCGATAGTTTCATCAGCTTCATCAACGTTGCAACCTCCGCATGCTCCAGCTTCTTGATGATCTCCTCCATCGATCCTCCTTTTCTTCGATCACCTTATACTCGTTCCACGATTCACGCTCTTCGTCCTCTCCTAGATCCGATCATGTCTCTCTCCTATCAGATCTAGGCTTTCAACGTCCGAAATGACCCTGTGGGAGACTTTGAAAATTACGGCTTCGTGGTGGTGGGGCCAGTGGCCCAATTGACAGGCAAGTGGGCGTCGTCAGACGGGTGTCTCCGAACAGCGGCCGTCGCGAGCAGCAGCAGCGGCAACAGCCGCGCGCGTGCAGCGAGGTGCCCGCGGAGCAGCGGCAGGCTCGCCCGCGGTGGTCGGCGTACGGCCGTGCAGCGGCTGGTGGCGGTGGTGGCTGTGGTGGTGTGGATGGTGATGGCGTGACGACTAGGATTAGGATTTGGGAAAGGTGGTGGCGGCTAGGATTTTTGTGGCTCTGATACCATGTTGAATATTTGTGATGATTTTTATTGATAGTCTCTTTGCTATTTATAGCCTTACAGTCCTCCTCATTACATTAAACCCTCTGTGAAATATCCTGTGGCATATTCTGACATACCAAATATACCAACAGGATATTCCAATATACTTATTCTAATACCAAATATACCATAAACTTATTCTAATACCAAATATGCCAACACTTTATAGCAAGTACATCTACCTTCTTCATTGTCTGTACAAGTAGATGTTTACTATCCAATTCTTCAAATCATATTCGCTCAACAAAGATGAGTTTGGACATTCCCAGTCGGAATATTTCTACAAAATTTAGTTGCTTTGCAAGGGAGTGAAGTTCATTGGAAATTTAAGATGTACATGCAGAAAATAAGAACTTCAGAGAAAGAGAAGTTCGATGATGTAGCAAAGAAGTAGAGCTCGAATAAATTGTGATACTGAAGAATTGAGACGTCTAATATAAATTTGTGTCTTATATGTAGGTTGAGATACTGATAGTGTTGAGATGTCTAGTTGATTGGAAGGCAAAATAAATTGAGGACTTCAAAGTGGTTGCTATCTGCAAGGTTGGTAGTTTGAACCACCTAATTAAGTTGTGGGCTTCAAAGCGGTTGTTATCTGCAAGGTTTGATAGATTGAGCCACCTAATGAAGTGTTCTGTAAAAACTAGTTGAGGAACTTGCACATTCTCAAAGTGTTACTGGCTATGTTGTACGGATACTCCTTGGAAGACGTTATTCGTGCTAGTATTACCTTAAGCCCAAAAAAGTTTTCGAGAAATGACGAAAATACCTTAAAATTAGAATTTTAAGGAGACGTATATAGAATTATAAATAAAAAGTTTAAAAGATAACAATAAGTAAGGCATAATTTGCCCACAGAGAATTGGAATTGAGACCTATTGGTGAAAGACATGCACTTATTAACAACTAGAAAACCATCAATTTCTGAATTTTAATAGAGAATAAAGTAAATAACTAGAATAATGAAACTATATAGAGCACCTATAGTTATGATTCTTTTAGAGTCTCTATAGTCATGATCATTTTTAATTTGGAGACATTATGGAAACAGTACTCTACATGACAGAAACAGTCTACATGATTCTTTTAGAGTCTCTATAGTCATGATTGTTTCTAATTTGGTTGTACTGAATGTATTAATTGGGGCCTTGTAATTTAAGGCTCAGCTCAGATTCCATGGCGGATCTCAGATGTATAAATGTAATGAGGAAGATGTCGAAGATTGTATTCACATATCTACTTCAGTTTCAGTTGATTTCTTTATTATTATTTTGCCCACAAACTCGTCCATGTGGGTCTTATCCTCTCAATAAATGACTCATCCCATCTAATAAAATCAATATATTGTTTTTAGTATTTACCTAATCTCGATAAGAGAAAGATGGCCCAGTATCAGTAGATGTATGTTTTCACCTTAGTAAAGTGGGTTCAGATAGGTGTTCATAACCTTGGATACAACTTTTTCCGAACTCTTTTCCTTGTTTTTAGTTAGTGCTTATGGGATGGAGTCACGGCTATTTGTATATAAGAGAAAGATGGCCCAGTATCAACTCCATCGTGCAGTAAGTTCTTTCCGTTCTTTCCTTTTTTTTTTATTCATCTATGTTCTTTGTTTTATAAATTATGGTTAGTGATGTGGATTGTGTAAATTTAGATGATCTTGAGAAAATAGTTATGATGATGTATGAGAACAAAGAGGAAGGCGATGTTCTGGCATTATCAACATTGGAGTTATTGAAGTACTCGTCCATTCTATGAGTGGGCAAATACTTCTCTTTTTGCTGCTATTTCCCAGTTGATATGTTGCCTTGCAACCAAGATGTCTGGTAGTATGCATTTCTCTTAACTATGCTGTGGACTGCTACTTCGCTTTAGATCTTTGGCACTAAAGTAGCAACATCAGGTGTTTGGTCTCTCTGCCTCAAGTTGAACACTGATATCTGATTATTTGCTATCCGTCGGTTATCGTTTCTTTTGAAATTGAGCTTTTGAAGACCAGGTTTGATGACAGAGATATAAATAGAAATGATTGTGTAGTTCGTTCGTTCATTCATTCCTTTTGAACTTGAGCTTTTGAAGACCAGGTTTGATGACAGAGATATAAATAGAAATGATTGTGTAGTTCGTTCGTTCATTCATTCGCAAGATTACATTCCTGACTTGACATACCTGACTGATGATGAGTGAGGTCAGAATTTTGTTGTTTCCATTGGAGGCTTGAGCAGAACTGGTGTAGTTTCAGCGTAGAGGGGTATTGGTGTTGTAATAATGATCCATATTCTTTGCACACAATGTTTATAATAGTCCTTAGTTAATAATGTAATTGGAATCTGAGCAATCTAGTTGTCTTCGCTGCGGATTTACTCGGTGGTGTTGAAGTTTGAGACAAATGTGTGTTGCTCTTCTATGGTAGACGAAATGTTATATGCACAACAGAAGATGTAACGATGCAAATAATGTCCCAACAATAGTGATGAACTTAGCATTAATTCCCCAACATGTATCAAAGATAGTTAGTTATGCTATACCATTCAAAGTTTGTAGGGTTAGTTTGGTTTCATTTGAATTGGCAAGGAGAGTAGTGTTCAATACTTTTTTTTTGTCAAGCGCGCTTCTTGGCTTGTGCTTATGTGCGTGCTCGCACATGACAGTCGGCAGTGGGCCGGCCGGACGTGGAGGGATGGGGTGGGCCCCCCACGTGGGCGGGCGTAGCTGGCCGTAGAGTAAGAGGAAGGGGGCGGAGAGGGGAGGGTCGACGCGTGCATAAGCGCGCGCCAAGGGGCCTTTTGGATTTCAAGCTCGCTTCTTGGCTCGTGCTTATGTGCACACAGATATACAGCGGAAATAGAAAGCACAAAAGCACACTCAAAAGAAAGGTTACAAACTCCGTTGCCCCTCAACATACATCAATACCCTTATTTATAGGGGTCGTTATTATCACCGGGATTACTGGTTAAGGTTTACCGGATCTATCTTTCTTTAATAAAGTATCTTTAGGTAAAGTTATTTATTAAAGATATTCCTTCTTTTTAGGTAATGACAAAGTCGATGTGACATCATACCTAAAAAGCTAGGACAGCTCACTCCTTCTGTGCGTTACAGATTAGAAGGAATATTACACGTATTCCTCTATTATGGAGAGGAAGGTGGTGTGTCTTGTCGTGGTGGGGTTACATACAGTCTTTCCCACCAATTTCTCCAGTTTCTTCTGTTGGCTTCTTCGGCAGCCCTGGCAAGTGCAATCCAATCAGTCTGTCCATCTGGTCCCACATATTGGCTTGGTGAGGGCCAGCTTCTTGGTTCAGGAGGAGACCAATCTCGAATTCTCTGTTCCTCTTCGAGAAATTTCCTTTCTTAACTATCGACACTAATGCTTTCCCAAGGAGGGGTTGTAAAAGTGCTTTCCTCTTCATGTTCTTCTGAGAGTGCTTGATCGTCAGCAGTAGGGAGTGGTATCTGCTGCAAAGGTTGAACAAGCACATGACTTTTCTTCTTCTTCTTTCTTTTGGACAAACGTCACCCAATTCGTTGCTGGTAGCGTTTCAGGACTTGCTTGTAGGTGATCTTCTTCATCTGCACAAAAGGTCCCACCATGCTTCATATATGAAGATGAGACATGATCGCGTCTTCAGAAGATACATCCTCCTTTGCTTGCAGCCCGACAGGTCCCAGACTTAAATCTGCAAAAAAGTCTCGGAGAAGGGTTGTGCTCTCTTCCTCATCTCATGGCCTGCTGGATAGACAATTTGCCAAGATAATATTGCCGCAACTGGAAAGGACCGCCTGTCCTTTGGCTATCTTCTGGGCCTCCAAGAAGAACTCTCTAGCTGCGCCATATCGTTCTTTTGCTTCATTAAAGTTTTCCTTTTGAACGTGGAAAACTTTAAGCCTGAATCTCCTTCTAGGCGACGTAGCTTCCAAATTTGGTAAGAATGGTAGCACTTGATGTATCTACGCTCTTCCCAAATGCTCCAAAATCTGAATCTGAACATCGTCTGAAACCTAGTGGAATGAGCGACTGCTGCTTCCCATCAGATCTCTGGGATAGTCGTCTCATAAACTTCTTTATTTGAAGTGTTGATAAACACTTCGTGCACAAATCCTTTTTTGATCTGTGTGAGCAAATTTAATATCTCCTGGAAGTAGGACACCAGGTGGATATAGCCGTAGTTAGAATAAATTATCTCTAGGCCTTCAAAATACTTAGTGACTTCTGAATCATCTAAGCGTCTGAAATAAGCCAAGAGATGTGCTTCATCCATGAGCTGCTGCTGATACATGGTTATCATATTTTGTACTATGCCCTCAGCTTCAATGCTCTGAGTTTTCTCATTTTCAATGGACAACGTTGAATAGAGCTTTAGTATGTCTGGTATTCGAAAATTAACCAGATTATGACTATTGATCTGCTTCAGAATTTCCTTCAGTTCTTTGTGTTCTGAGGAATGTCCGTGGAAGAGATCCTTTTCTTTCGCAACTAAAGCAGGAGATCGGGATGTAGCACTATATGCCATCATCTGGAAAACCATCTGCCTTAGTTCATGAAGCTTTGAGTTCATCTGAGCAGCTCTTGCCTTTTCAGCTAAAAGTTGTTTTTCTAGCTATGACAGCAAGAAACTAGCTCCCTTTATGTCATTAGACTGTATGGCTCTGTAGCAGCCATTAAATTTGTCCCAAGATTCTTTATCACTTTTTTCAAGCTCTTGGTTGTACCAGTTTTTCACCATAGTACTAGCGTAAGTTTTTGCCTGGAAAGGTTTTCGGATTTTGAGCCTGGGTAGCAGGTACCTATGTGGCTTGGGGGATGGTATTCTCCTGTGTTGGGCTGTTCTCCTGGGGTTGGCTATTCGCCTGTTTAGGACTTTCTGTCCCTGGAACTGGGTTGTTCACCTTAGACGCTCATGGTGAAGAGGCTGCTTGGTTTGCAACATTCGCTTTGGCCTTTTTCGGGCCAGTTGCCTGAGAAAAGGCCTCCTGCCTTTTCATTTCCTTTTTGTTCTTCTGAACTCCTCGGCATCCATCGCATTATGGCCTGGTAAGAGTATCAACAAGAAAGTTAGTATATCCTGGAATATAAACAACTTCATAATTGAATATTTCTAAATACGTGAAGATTTTCTTCAGGATTATTAATAGTTTTCTTTTTAAGAAACTGGGCAACAGATTTATTGCCAGTTTCAATAATAAAGTTTCTGTAAAGAATATATATCTTTAAGCTTTTGATGACTAGTTTAACAGCCAATAATTTTTTGTCATAAGTAGCATACTTAATCTGGGTTTTTGTGAATTTGCCAGACGTATATGCAACGATTTCTTTTTGTTTAGCGATTAACACTCCTGCCCAAAAGTTGTCAGGAGCATCAATCTGCAAAACAAGCTTTTCATCATCAAGAGGGAAATAAAGTATTTTTTTGGTCTTTAACCAATTCTTTTATTCTAGTAATCTCCTCTCTTTCCTTAGGCGAAAGGGAAATAGATATTTTACTTGTATCCCATTTACGTGGTTATTCTCCAGTAACTTGTTTATATTTTGCTTGTTCATTAGCAAGCTTGTCTTGTAGTTTTTCAACTCTACCAGAAAGACGTGGAATAAACTTTCTACCGTAGTTAACCTAAAAAACTCTGAAGTTCTTTCAAAGTTTTAAAGTCATTTGGAAAAAAATTATCTTTGTATAAATATGTTGTTGTAGTTCAATTTGACCGTTTTTAATTATTTTTCCTAAAAAAATCGATTTTTGTTTTAAACAGTTCAATCTTCTTAGGACTAAGAATGATCCCATTATCAAGTAGTAATTTTACTACTAATAATAAATGTTTCTTATGTTCTTCAGCAGTTTTGGAGAACACTAGAATATCATCAATGTATACAACAACAAACTCTAGATGTCCAAATATTGAATTCATCCATTTCTGGATATTTGTGGAGCATTTTTTAATCCAAAAGGCATGACTAACCATTCATAATGTCCTTGGAGACAACTGAAAGCAGTTAGCTCAATGGATGTTTTATTAGCAAGTTTAATTTGCCAAAAACCTGATTTAGCATCAAACTTACTATAAAACTTAGCTCCTTGAATTTGTTTTATCAAGTTTTCTGCAGAAGGGATAAAATACCCATCAAACTTAGTAATAACCATTCTAGCTTTTCCTCGTTTAATCTCTGCATGGTTCCTAACAAGGAAGGCCGGAGATGAATGAGCGCTAGAACTTTTTTGTATTAATTTTAGACGAAGTAACTCGTCTATTTTCTTAGCAAATTCCTTCTTATCAGAAGGAGAGACCATTATACTATTAACACGTACTTTTGATTCTTTATGTATATCTAAGAGCTCGATTTTACAATATCTAGGAGCTTTATCAAACCATTTTAACGGATTGTCAGAATATAATGGTTCTAACATTCCATAAACAATTTTATGGAAGTTGTTATCCATTGGGATATTATAAGTGCAGATTTTTTTCTCTGTTAGTGGTAGTATTCTTCTCACCACGCTGTGCTGCAGGTGTGTATTTGTCTGCCATAGAAACTATAAATGGCACTCGAGGTATAGACATACCATCAATATTAAAATAATGCATATTAAATGGCGGATAATGCTTAAATTATCCATGCCAATTAAACAGTCATTATCAAATTCCTTAGGGAGAAGAATAAAGTCATATTGGTATGTTTTACAGTTTCCATATATATCCGAAAATTAGACAGGGATTTTAGTCTTGAAATTTACCAAAATCTGTCTACCCATGAAATCATTCAATTTACATGATTTTTCCAGTTTAATACGTAGATGTTCAGGTATGAACAATTCTTGTAATAAACTAGCCTCTGCCCCTGTATCCACTAGGGCATGTATAGTAAATTCATCATACCCTGGTACACAAATTGTTAAGGGTATATAAATATGTAGCTATGGTGCCGACTTTAAATCAAGAATCATTATGATCATTATCTGTATTCTTAAGCAATTCTTCCCATTCGGGAACTGGTTCAAGAGGGAGGTTAAGCCAATCAATCGAATTTGTCATGTCTATTTGCTCAAACTCAAAACTTATTTTATCTAAAGATGTACTTGCCAATTCTAGATCAAGTTCATCTTCAAATGGTAAATCAATATGATCCTCAGCTAGTAACTCTACATCAGTCTCTTCGACTACTCTATTTTTATGTTTCAGAGTTTTGGAATTCTTTCCTGCGAAAGTAACCTTTCTCCTTTCTGATTTATCCATTTGGTGAAATAAACGTATATGCTCTTTGAGCACTAGTTTAGTACCATCAAGGTATCTCATAACAAGAGTTCTATAATTGGATTTTAAGGATTCATTTTTGATAATATCTTTAAATTTATGGGTAAAACAGAACATTTTGTATGCTTCCATTATATGGTAAGCATTAAATTCTGTATGTTTTTTTTAATAATAACTCATTAAGAAAGATCTGAGTTTTGTTCCCTAATTCGGGATAATGGTGTCTTAACAATTAAATTTTCTCTTTCTCTAGACTTTATATTGTCTAGTAATAATTTAGTTCTTCCCTCAATAGGAGAATCGCTAATACTAGCTCTATGTGAGTATTCATCGATAGGTTGATTTTCAGTACCCAGATGATCCATAGAGTTAGATCTAGATTTTTTTTTTTGAGTTTGAAGAAGAAGATTCAGAATCATGTGTTCTAGATAATCGTCTTCCACTCATAACCGTAGATATTGTATTTCCTGAGGCAATAAAATACTCAGTAGGTACTTCAAGTTTTGGTTTCAGAGATTATACAAACAACTACATCTCATTGTCTAATCTCAAATGTTCTAATTTAACTAATCTAGGTTGGATAGTTTTACCAATACCATGCACGTATAAGTGCATGCCAAGGGGCTTTTTTGGATTTCAAGTGCACTTCTTGGCTCGCGCTTATGCCCGCGCTATGTACGCACGTGACGGTCCGGTCGGCGATGGGTTAACCGGATGTTCAGCGAGAGGGATGGGGGGATGGGACGGGGCTAGCTGGCTGCAGAGCAGGAGGGAGGGGGAGGGGTGGAGGGGGGAGCAGTGGCGTAGCCAGGATTTAGGTACAGCGGGGTGGTCAAAATCGAATAGTAAATTTTCAATCCAAAAATATATATATAAATGCAAAGAAAACTAATAGCAGAAATTAGTTGCAAAATATTTCGATCACAAAGACACATTAAAATAGTTGCATTCCATCATAAGTCATGACCGACAATAATTGTTTACAATAATCCCCTCCGAGGTTTCATATTTTAAAAATGTTGCAAGATGTCCTCCGTTTCAACTTTTACGAAAATATCTTGCTCAATGTATGTCACCAAACAATCATTCATAAATTCATCTCCCATTCGGTTACGAAGTGTACTCTTGATAACCTTCATCGCCGAAAATGCTCTTTCAACAGTTGCCGTTGCAACGGGCAAGACTAGAGCCAACTTTAAAAGCAAGTACACCAAGGGATATAATTCATTCTTCCTTCGGTCAACTAATTTTTTAGCAAGCTCACCAATTCCCTTCAAACCGAAGAAGTCTTCATCATAACGAACATCCTCTATAAAGTTTTCAAGTTGATCACCAAGTGCCCTAAACTCCATTGGTGAAAAATCAGACGGATAGAACTTAGCAAATTGAAGAAACTTTTCCTTATCAAAAGCCCTAAATGAATCATATGGATCAAGACATGCCATACACAAAAGCAACTCTGTACTCACCTCAGAAAAGCGATTATTCAACTCTTGAAGTTGTAAATCTATCACCGTATAGAACAACTCAACACGGTAGAAATGGAGGTTTGTCATCCCTTCAATATTGCGATGTGATCTTCCCCGAAGTACAAACAAGCCCTCCATATTTGGAATTTCAATCTCATGCTTATTACAAAAAGAAGACACAACCCCCAACAATTGATCCCATCCGTCATCTCTCATCCTTTGTAGTCGTCGCTTGGCCGCTTTAACTTGTGACATGGCATTGACAATATTTTGATCTTTTTTCTGTAACGCTTAGGACAAGTCATTTGTAATTCCCAAAATTTCTTTCATCAAGAGTAATTTGAAGGCAAACTCAAAACATTGCATAACATCCAACAAATCAGTTGCTTCACCTCTATGGTTATCATCTGAACCATCTTCTTCAATAACCTCAAGCAAGTCTATAACCGAGGAAAACAAGTCAACCAAACTCAAAAGTGTACCATAGTGTGAACCCCAACGTGTGTCACTGGCCCGTTTTAATGTTGATTCTTGATTCAAACCTCTCCCCGTCTCTCTTTCACCACTATAAATTTCTTCAATAATATTTTCCAACTGTTTCTCCCGAAGAATATCTCGACGTTTGCATGAGGCTCCAACAATATTTGACAAAATTGCAACTTGATTAAAGAATGAGGCGATTCTCTTATGTTTTTTGAAACGGCTACAAGTGTCAATTGCAGTTGATGAGCAAAGCAATGGATATAGAAAGCAGAATTGTTCTCCTTCAAAATCAAGCTTTTGAGACCATTGAACTCCCCACGCATATTGCTAGCACCATCATAGCCTTGTCCTCGTAGACTTGCTATACTCAAGCCATGCTTAGAAAAAAAGGAATCAATGGCTGTCTTTAGTGTCAATGCGGAAGTCTCCCTAACATGTACAATGCCAATAAAGCGTTCAACCACACAACCATGTCTGTCCACATAACGTAAAGCCACCGCCATTTGTTCTTTGACTGAGATATTCCGTGATTCATCAACTAAAATTGAGAAAAAATCATCTCCAATCTCTTGGAGAATAGCCTTCGTGGTCATAAATGAAGCCGCATTGATAATTTCTTTTTGAATTTCAGGAGAACTCATTCTATGGTTGTCGGGAGCATTTTCAAAGATAACTCGGTCGACATTGTCATTGTGTTCTGCAAGAAAGTAAAGAAGTTCAAGAAAGTTGCCCCGATTTGAAGATCTTTCAGTTTTATCATGTCCGCGGAAAGCCAATCCTTGGCGTAAAAGATATTTAAGGCAATCAAAAGTTGCAGTCAAACGAGTACGATAATCCATTTTGGCTTGATCTGATTGATTGGACAAACACACTTCTATGTGCTGCTTTTGGTTCATTAAATCATCACAAGCTTTCACACATTTGTTGTGAGTACTCAAATGACCTCCAACATGCTCCTTCAACCTTTTTTTTTTCCAATTTGTAAACCCCTCGCCAACAAACGAATCACCACCTGCCTGGGCTCCTTGCATCGGTTTAAACAAATAACAACATAAAGAAAATGCAGGATCCTTTTCTATACTGTACTCCAACCACCTTTTAAATTCAGTAAACCATAGAGGATTGAATCTCCTTTTAGTACCAGAAAATGTTCTATGAGAAAATTCGTGATTTTTAGGTTGACATGGTCCCTTCTGAAGGTATGCTCGGCGAACAATCTCTATCACTTTAGGATCACGATACTCATAAATATTTTTTCGAAATGCAGGATCCGATGGAAGCTCATCTAAATTAACTGTGGGGCCTTGTGTTTGAACTTGTTGTACTTGAGGTTGCACATCATTAGACCTTGAATTCTTAATATATTGAACATTGGGATCAGAAGAAGAACCTTCTTGAGCTCTCGATCTTTTTAGAAGATACTTTTCCATTCTGTTTAAATATAGTAAAATAGACTCAATAAATTTAAACAAATAGAACAAAATCAATGAGGCATGAATAATAAATCAATTTTATTCCATGTAAGAGAAAATGAAGTTTTTGGCAAAATCAGTTAGGGCATGAATCAGTTGAGCCATCTAATTTAGGACATGAATGAATTAGGAACCATCTAATTTATGACATGAATCAAATAAGAAACATCTAATTTAGGATATAAATCAATTAAAAAATATTTAAAAAATTAGGGCATAAAATAATTAAATATATTACCTGAAACTAAGAGGAAGGGAGCCACCGATAGCGCTGGATGAGCCACCACGGAAGAGAGAGGAGAAGGGACAAAGAAGCTACGGGAGCGGGAGACCGGTTGTTGAATTTTTTTTTTGGAACAGCGCCGCTCACACCTAAGAGAAATAGAATGGAGAGGGACAAAGAACTAAGAAGCTGCTGTGTTTGCTCCTTAGTCCTTGACACCTTGTGCTTTCCTTTTGGCTCACATGAGCACCCGTGGCCCACACCCGCTGCTGCTTCTTTGCCTTTGTTTTTTGGATCAACAACTGCTGGCCCACACACCCTTCAACTGAGCTAAGTGCTAACATAAAAAAATTCCTCAAATTTTTTTTTTCAGCGGGGTCACATGACCCCGCTGGCCCCCTTCTCCCTTCGCCCATGGGGGGGAGGGCCGACGCGAGCTACCGCGCGCGTTCACAGGGTTTGTAAAGAGTAAATTTGCTAAAAGGGAGGGAAAAGATTTATGTAATTTATGGTTTGCAAAGAATACATATGGGAATTAAATTAGTTTATTCTAAGGAAAACTTTAAAGAAAATTTTATAGACATAAAAATGCTTAATTTCCAAAGAATTGTGAAATTTCAAAAAATATTTGTTTTCAAAAAATATTTGTTTTTTCTTCTTTAATTTGTTTCCCTCCAAATTCAAGTTAATTAGAGATCCTAAATTTTAATATTTGAAATTTGAGTTTATTTTTCTTTTCATTTTGATTATTTGAATTTCAAAATTTTCTTTTTAGAACTTAGTTAATTTTACTAGGTTTACTTAGGCTAATTAAGAAAGTAATGAGAATATTATTTAGGGATTTTTAAACTTTGGGTCTCTAAGAAGTTAGGATATATGTGCCTAGATCAACATAATAGACATAATTAGTGTTTTGGTCTCCAATAAATTAGGATATTTGTGTTTGGGTCTCCATAATTGACATAGTTAGTATTTGGGTCTCGGACCAACGGCTGATTATCAAAACCCAACTAAAACATGAAAAAAGAAGAAGAAAAAAGAACGAAAAAATAAACAAAAAAAATGGAAAAAAATAAAACATTGAAAAAACAAAAAAGAAAAAGAAAATAAAATTAACAACGGGAATAAATTTATTGTGGGAATAAATTTGTTCGAGTATTCGTAATTTCTGGAAATAAATTTATTCAGGGATATTTCGGGCAAATTTATTATGGGAAGCATATTCCTATGTTTGGTTTAGGTGAAAATATATATCCTTAAAAATTTAGAATTTTCGGATAAATAATTTACACATAAAACATGAAAATCATATCCCTTAAGAATCAGTGAGTATTTTCTTTTGCTCGGACAAAAAAAATGTTATTTTTGTTTTTATTTTATCCTTTTTCGTTCTTTTAGATTTTTTTTGTTCTAGGATTTTCATTTTTTATTTTATCCTTTTTCCCTTTTTTCTTTTTGTTTTTTCTTCTTATTTTGTCTTTTTTCCCTCCTTTTTCCCTTCTCGTTATTTCATTTTTTCGTTTTTTTCTTTCATTTTTCTTTCATTTTTTTTAATATTTTTAGTTGGATTTTAATAGTCAACTGTTACTCCAAGACCCAAACACTAATTATGTCTATTGTGAAGATCTAAAAACAAATATTCTAACTTATTCGAGACTTAAACACTAATTATATCTATTATGAAGATCCAAACACAAATATTCGAACATATTCGAGACCCAAAGTCTAAATATTCCTATTATTTATTAACTATCTAAGAATATTAACTAGAAGCTTGGGAAAATTTTGGAAATAAATTTAAGATCATTATTAATTTTGACTTAGTTCTAAAATTATTCTAGAAATTATTGACAGTTGAGTTTTTAGAGGTTACAGAGACGACATACACCACAGGTCTACTGGCATTTTATATTAATATTTGGCTTACCCAGTTAAGATGCATATAAGGATTCATCAATCGTGCGCTATGTTAAGCAGGACTTGCCAGATCGAATATATTATTATTATTATTATTTATTTATTTATTATTTATTATTATTATTATTATTATTATTATTATTATTATTATTATTATTATTATTATTATTATTATTATTATTATTATTATTATATCCCTATTATGTGTGTCTGTGCTTGCGCGCCAAGGACCTCTAGCTCAAGTGGTTAGAGTGAGACTTGTCCCCCTAGAGGTTACAGGTTTGAGCAAGGGGAAGCACATTTTATTTCATGTGGAGGAATTAATGTGAGGGCAGCATGAGTGCAGGACGGGAGCGAGTGCGGTGCAAGTGCGAGCCTTTGGACTAGGAGTGTGGCCTTCGGGCAGGAGTTTACAATATATATATATATATATATATATATATATATATATATATATATATATATATATATATATATATATATATATATATATATTTGGAAGAAGGTACTTATTATATATAAAGATTTAAGGAGTTACAAGGCAGATCTTGGTGGAGTCTTAAAAATCTCCATTACTTTTACATCAAAATCTATATTGTGAGTCATCCCAATAGTGGGCGTAGTCTATTGTTTTTTTCCTTCCATATATGCCAGACCGCAGCCGCTAGCCAAATTCTTACTGTTTTGTACCACTGGGATCCTCGATTCTTTTCGGCTATGATATCTGCCACTTCCTCTCTCCAGCTTCGGGCGCCATGAGTCTGTAAACTGAACTGAGAACATTGATGTTGCCACACGGATGATGAGAAGAAACATCGAAAGAATAAGTGCTCCAAAGATTCATGATCTTGATTGCATAGCTCGCACAAAGGTGACGGAATCTGCACTCTAAATCTCGCTATGTGGTCCCGAGTAAGTAACTTCCCAAGATAAAGTTTATACAAACAAAATTGCATTTTGGAAGCCACCCCTTTTGTCCAAACCATCTGAGCCAGGTCCATGGTAGGGTGAACCTCCCTAATCGACGCGTACACGATCGATTGGGGAAATGTATGCTGACCAGTATCCGTCCACACCCATCGGTCCCCATCCGTACTCTCAGTATCTATCTGGACCACTTCAATCTCCTGCCGAAACTGTCTCGCCATAGGATGAAGGTCCGCTCTCCACACACCCTCCCGGAGAATAGCGCTCACCCGGGCCCTCCTTCCCGCCGTTGGGATTGCTTGCCTACTAACTCGATCTGCAAAGCTCATATGGTTGATCCAAGGATCCCACTACAGGTCAGTAGACTCTCTACTCGAAATCGATCTGGAGATGAGCCCCTTCAAGGTAGTCTGATGGGAGATAAGGTTCTTTCAGGTCACGGAGTCGTTGTTGTTGGCTCGGATCTCCCAAAAGGACTGGTCCTTCATATATCTCCTCTTCATCCATAGCGCCCATAAAGAGTCCTGAGCTAGAAAATGCCAGGCTTGTCTTACCCCTGCAGTATCACGCAAGGTCTACAAAGACTGTAGGCCGACACCTCCCTCCTTCCGAGGTCTGCATAGAGTCGTCCACCCAATAGAGTGAATGCCCCCTCTCCAGATAAAGTTGGCATAGAGTCTTTCAATTTTGCTAATGGTCGCAGACGGCAACATGAGTCTGTAACTAGAATCGAGCTATGGCATAGATGGCAGATCGAACTAACTCGATGCGCCCTCCAAAAGATAGGCTCTAAGCATGCCACCCCTTCAACCGATGCTGAGCGTAATCAACCAGACTTTGGCATTCGGACTCTCTGGCGTAGTTGTTAGATAGCGAGAATACCAGATATTTGACCGGTAACACCCCCTTCTCAATCCCAAGGAGTAGCGCCTTCTCTTCCTTCTGCTGACAGTGCTTGTTGAAATAGGCCATACTCTTGTCCTTGTTCAGCTGCAGACCCGTCAGTGAACCAAACCGTTCCATGACCCCGTTCAAAGCCATAATTCTACGCCGCAAAGGGACCAAAAAGACCGGCAGGTCATCCGCATATATAAGATGGGATACCTGAGGATGCACCCGCTTGTACAGTAGGGTGATCTGGCCTCTATAGACCGCCACATCCAAGGACTGAAGTGAATGTTGGCACAGTTTATTTTGGTAACATTAACAGCATCTTCGTAGTTTAGTTTTCTCTGTATTTCAGATTGATATTCTTTCAGAAGCTCTACTACATAAGTTCTGTCCATTCAAGCCGAGTAATCAAAGCCTTATGAAAATTTCTAAAAGAAGACTGAAGAAAAGGCCAGTGATCCTTAAAGACGGCTCTCAACAAATTCAAGATATCGAGTCTGTACAAGGTCTAGGTCTTTCTGTAAACACCTAAGGTTGGATGACATAACGAAAAGCTCTTCTATTTTTTCAGTCAAAAATCAATGTCTAAAAGAACGGTATACCGTTTTGTTAGTCACAAAACGTTCTGTGACAAATATCGGCGTACCGACGGTATACTACGGCATACCGATGGTATACCGTTTTGTGAGCCACAAAACGTTCTGTGACAAACATCGGCGTACCGACGGTATACTATGGCATACCGACGGTACACAGTTTTGTGAGCCACAAAACGTTCTGTGACAAACATCGGCGTACCGACGGTATACTACGGCATACCGACGGTATACCGTTTTGTGAGCGACAAAATATTCTGTGATGAACATCGGTATACCGACGGTATACCGCTGCATACCGACGGTATACCGATTTATCTGATTTGATTTTTGAATAGACAAATACTAGCATTAATTGCTAGCATTAAATACTCACCAACGGATATAATTATTACCGTTACTGTTCAGAACAGTATACCGACGGCATGTCGGTCCATACCGACGGTATGCCGTCTGGGTTATATTCAGGAGCATTAAATGCTACCTACTCTTGGTCTTCTATATAAATGGATTCCTTCTCTCTCTTGAAGGCCACCCACTTAAGCCATAAATTTCTCAACAACCAAGAGCTCCACCATTACTACTCTACCCAAGCTTTGTCATCCATTTCAAAAGTGCTAGAGTATTCAAGAGTTGTACTTTTCGATCTTCAAGTGTTAGAAGATCAACAGTTCTCTTCCTTTCCTTTTTGAAGTTGGCGAGCCTTCGTAAGAAAACTCGTGTGTAAGAAGTTGGCGAGTTCTTCGGATCCAAACTCGTGTTAAAGTTGGCGAGTTCTTCGGATCCAAACTCATGTGTATTATTTTACTCAATAGTGGATTTAAGCCGGAGAGAGTTCCGGGACTGGATTGCCTCTAGGAGGAGACCAGGATACATCGCGTGTTTGATTTTCTCACTCTCTCTCTTTTTATTTCACTAATATAGCATCTTGTGTTTAGATTTATTTTATTTCCCTATTCACCCCCCCCCCCCCTCTAGGGTTCTACAATTGGTATCAGAGCTTTATTCCCTTGATTTGGATTTACACCCTTAGAGTGATCCATGGCCACTAATCCTAGTATCAACACATTCCACAATGAGGGACACTCCATAAATAGACCTCCTCTATTTGATGGAACCAACTATAACTATTGGAAGATTAGGATGAGCATCTATCTGAAGTCCATAGATTTTGATTTATGGGATTGTGTGATAAATGGTCTCCCTACTCCTTCCGGAGTTATTGAGGATGTTGTATCTGACACCCTTAGGGACAAACTCACTGAGAATGTCAAGAAGCTTGCTAGTCGAGACGCTAAGGCTATGAACGCTCTTTACTGTGCTCTCGATAGCAGTGAATTCAATAGGATCTCTACTTGCAAGACTTCTAATGAGATTTGGAAGTTGCTAGAAGTCACACACGAGGAAACATCACAAGTAAAAGAATCAAAGATTAGTAGACTCACACATGAATATGAATCTTTTAAGACGAAACAAGATAAGTCTATTACTTGCATGTTTACTCATTTTCGGTGATATTATTAACCCTCTTTCTTCTCTTGGTAAGGTATATCCTGCTTATGAAAAGATCAGGAAAATTCTCAGAGAATTGACTAAAGGATGGAGTCCTAAAGCTACCGCCATCATTGAAGGGAATGACTTGACAACCATGAACCTTGAGACCCTCATGGGGAAGCTTATGACTCATGAACTTGATATGAAAGATCAAAAGGAATCATCCATGCAAGAGAAGGAGAAGGAGAAGGACAAAGAGAATGAGAGGTCTCTGGCTCTCAAAGTTATAAAATCCTACTCAAAGGATAGCTCCGACGACAACGAGTCGGATGATGATGAAGAAATAGCTCTCACAGCTAAGCAATTCCGAAAGTTCCTCAAGTTCAACAAAGCCAACCGCTTTAGATGGGACAACGATAAAGATCTGGCGTGCTACCAATGCAGAAGAACTGGTCACATCAAGAGAGATTGCCCTATGACAAGAAAAGACTCAAGTATGTACGAGAAGCCTAGCAAAGGAAGCTCTTTCTCCAGAAAATACGCCAACACCAGCATCTGGTGTGAGAGCGATGCTAGTGATTCAGACAACGACAAAGATTGCAAACACAATACAAACATTTGTCTCATGGCAACCGATGAGGTACTCGATGATCTCTCTTTAAATACTCTCACTTATGATGACTTAGAAAATGCTATTCTTGAACTACACGAGGAACACAAAGGTGTTAGAAATAAGTGCAAGAAATCTCTAAAAGAGGTTGATGCACTTCAACTTGAAGTAGAAAGACTCTCTAACATCATTATTGATGTAAAAAGGAAATCTTTTGCTTCCGACACGGATGAGATAGAGTCTTTGCGACTCAAGTTACAAGAATCTCAAGTTATCATTGAGAAAAAGGATGATGAGATTCAATCCCTCAGAAGGGCTTATGATTTTGCTATGCATAAAGTTCAAGCTGCAAATTAAAGAGAATATGATACTTCTACTAAGTATAATGATCTTCTTGTGCAGAGTAAGAAACTAGGTGATAAGAACACTACTCGCACACATGCTCCAAGACACCCCTACACTCATCACAACACTAGTCATAATTCTTACATGAACAAGAACACTACACACAAGTCCTATCCTAACACAAGGAAAGGACCATTTGTTAAGAAGTACACTTCACATCATGCATTCTATTATCATCATCATAACACTCATGATAGAACTCCTTGCACTAAAGCTTCACATGTGCATAACACTCACACATTCTCTTCTAAATCTTCCATGATGTGTAACTATTGTGGCTTACTTGGACATACTTCTAATTATTGTCTAACAAGGAAACAAGTTGATATGAAAGTTTATAAATGAGTTCCTAAGACTAACAATCAAGGACCCAAACAATCATAGGTACCAAAATGTTCATCTTCAACTTATGTTGTAGGTGAAGAATCCTTCTCATGCTAGAAGCAAGTGGATCTTCGATAGCGGTTGTTCACGGCACATGACCGGTGATGCGTCACTTTTTACAACGCTATCGATGAAGAAAGAAGGACATGTATCCTTTGGTAACAATCTAAAAGGCCATATCATAGGAAATGGTAATATCGGTTCTCCTCCTTATCCTTGTATTAAGAATGTTTGTCTTGTTACAAATCTCAAACACAATCTTCTCAGTATTAGTCATCTTACAGATAATGGTTATGATATTAAGTTTGTTAAACTCAAATGCTTCATTACCGATAGCTCTAGTGGATTTACAGTATATGAAGGCATTAGAGAAAACAATATCTATGTTCTATATCTTGTCGAAGGTACTAACAATGACAAGTGCTTAGTTGCAAAGAACGATGAAAGTTGGCTTTGCCACATGAGGCTCGGACACGCCAACATGGATACCATTTCCCGTCTTGCAACCAAGAAGCTTGTACGAGGACTTCCAAGTATCCCCTTCAAAAAGGATATGGTGTGTGAAGAATGTGAGAAAAGTAAGTTGACCAAGTCATCCTTCAAATCCATCAACTCTGTGAGTACCACTAGACCACTTCAACTTATTTATATGGATTTATTTGGTACTAGTAGAGTAGCTAGTCTTGGAGGCAAACTTTTTGCTTTTGTTTTGGTTGATGATTTTTCGAGATTTACTTGGGTCATTTTTCTTGCTTGTAAAAGTGATACTTTTCGTGAATTTGCTGCTTTTTGCAAACGTGTTCAAAATGAGAAAGGCATTTCTATTAACAAGATTAGAAGTGATCATGGAGGAGAATTTGACAATGCCAATTTTAAAAGATTTTGTGAAAAGAATGATTTTGGTCATGATTTTGTTTGCCCTCGAACTCCTCAACAAAATGGTGTTGTGGAGAGAAAGAATAAAACCCTTGGCGATATGGCCCGGGTTATGTTAAACCAATATAAGCTCCCCCAATACTTTTGGATGGAAGCCGTAAACACAACATGTCATGTTATAAATAGGGTCTTGATTAGACCTATTTCTAAAAATACTCCTTATGAGCTTTGGTTTGACAAAATTCCCTCTATTGAGTATTTTAAAGTTTTTGGATGGAAATATTTTATTTTGTATACCAAGGACAACCTAGGCAAGTTTGAAGAAAAAGCTTATGAAGGCATTTTTCTTGGCTACTCAATACATAGTAAAGGTTTTCGTGTCTTTAATAAAAGAAGTCTTGTTGTCGAAGAGTCAATTAATATCTCTTTTGATGAACTTAACTCTTCTAAATCCTCCTCATCCGATGATATTGATGACATCTCTTTTGGTTTGGAGAACTTTTCTATTGGAGATCCTCGTCCTTCTTCATCTAACAATAAAATTGTGACCCCTCCAATAAAAGATTCTCCACCACTCGAGCCTCCTCAAGAGGATCTCCCAAAGGAATGGAGATTTGTCCCTAATCATCCTAAGGAGCTTATTATTGGTGATCCTTCATCCCGTATAAGTACTAGATCCTCCACTCGTGATCTTTGTGCAAACGTGGCTTTTATTTCTCAAATAGAGCCTAAAAATATTAATGATGCTTTTTATGATAAATTTTGGATGATAGCGATGCAAGAAGAGCTAAATTAATTTGAGCAAAACATGGTTTGGGAACTTGTCCCTAAACCTAACAACTACCCCATTATTGGAACTAAATGGGTGTTTCACAATAAACTTAATGAAGATGGGTTAGTGACTCGTAACAAAGCCCAATTGGTTGCTCAAGGCTATAATCAAGAGGAAGGCATTGACTACGATGAAACCTATGCTTCGGTTGCTCGTCTTGAATCCATTCGCATGCTATGTGCGTTTGCTTGCTTTAATGATTTCAAACTTTTTCAAATGGATGTTAAAAGTGCTTTTCTAAATGGTATTATTAAAGAGGAAGTTTATGTTAAGAAACCTCCTGGCTTTGAAGATTTTCAATTTTCTCATCACGTCTTCAAACTACACAAAGCCCTTTATGGCCTCAAACAAGCTCCTCGTGCTTGGTATGAGCGCCTTAGTTCCTTTCTTATTTTACACAATTTTTCTAAGGGCAAAGTCGACACCACACTTTTCATCAAATCCCTTAATGGCACACTTTTATTAGTACAAATTTATGTCGATGACATTATCTTTGGTTCTACTAACAATGTACTTTGTGTAGAATTTGCTAAAGTAATGCATGATGAATTTGAAATGAGCATGATGGGCGAACTATCATTCTTTTTGGGCTTGCATATCAAACAGGACCCAAAGGAACCTTCATCAATCAAGCCAAACATACAAAGGATCTCCTCAAACGCTTCGAACTTGACTCATCCAAATCAATGAGGACTCCTATGGCAACAACGACAAAGCTTGACAACGATAAAGATGGTACTTCGGTCGACATTCGTAAGTATCGAGGTATGATCGGTAGCTTGCTCTATCTAACTGCTAGCCGACCTGATATCATGTTTAGTGTATGTCTTTGTGCATGATGCCAAGCAAATCCAAAGGAGTCGCACTTATGTGCTGTAAAGCGTATTTTTCGATATCTCAAAGGCACCATTAATATGGGACTTTGGTATCCGAAATCTTCATCCTTTGAGCTTCACGGCTTCTTGGATGCAGATTTCGCCGGATGCAAAATTGACCGAAAAAAGCACTAGCGGCACATGTCAATTCCTTGGGAAATCCTTGGTATTGTGGTTTAGTAAGAAACAAAACTCTATCGCTCTTTCAACCACTGAGGCCGAGTATATAGTGGCCGGATGCTGCTGTGCACAAATTCTTTGGATGTCACAAACACTTGTAGACTATGGCATTTCTTCTACTTGCACCTCTATTAAATGTGATAATACTAGCTCGAAAAATCTCACGAAAAATCTGATTTGTCACTCCCGTACGAAGCACATTGAGATTGGACACCATTTTCTTCGTGACCATCAACAAAAAGGGGATATCCGCCTTGATTTTATTGACACTACTTATCAATTGGCCGACATTTTCACCAAACCCCTCCCGGAGGATCGTTTCGTATTTCTCTGCCAAGAATTAGGCATCATTCATTTGGACACTTAGCTCACCTACAACGGTATACCGATTTGCGTTCAGAACTATGTTCTGTGCACAAAATCGGTATACCGCCGGCATACGCTGGTATACCGACGGCATGCCGTTTGAGGCGGACAATGGCTGTCATATCAGCATCAGGCCCCACCCTTTCTTCCACTAACTTTTTCCACTTCCCACATTAACTACCCATCAAATCACTTTCTATCTCTCATTAACTACCCATCTAATCTCATCCTCTCCCTCATAACTTCCCATCCCATCCTACCCCTTCCACTTCTTTAATTAATTACATTCATCATCACACTTTTTAAAACTCCCCCCATTTACTCCCTCCATCAATTATCTTCTTTTTTCGAAAACCCTTTCCAATTCCCACTCTTCCTTTATAACCTCAATATTCTTCTTCTTCCTCATCTACATTCTTCATCTCTTCTCCTTCATACCTCTCCATCCACCCATGGCAACCCACAAATGTCCTCGCTCCTCCTCCACCTGCTGCAAACCCGTTCACTTCCGTGCCTCTTCCTTATGACTATGATCCAAAAATCTTCACCTCCGCCCTAGCTGCCGACGCTTGGTTCCAACATTTTGTCAACCACAACGTCTATAAGGGCAAAGCCATCAACTGGAATCTTTTCTCCGGCCATCTCTCCCTCTTTGAGTCTGCCGGCCTCTCATCTCTTCTTCGGCGTCAGGTGCCCGTCTACCCGGCAGCGGTGCGCCTATTCTACTGCAATCTCGTTCCCGATCTCCAGAACAACGCCATCGAGACCATGGTGAATGATCGCCACTTTCGCCTGACGGCTCGAGACATTGTCGAGATTCTCGAAGTCCCTAACAAAGGAGATGCTCTGCCGACCTTGGCCGCTCTCTATCCTTCTGCCAAAGTCTTCTTTGATGAGTTCTGCGCCATCATTTGAAAGGGACCCAATCCTCCGGCCTCCTGTTGATGATGGTAGAATAAATTGGTATCGTTTTAGTGTGTGTCCTTTGAGGTCCTTCGGGGACCAGTAGTTTGTTTTTCTGTTGTGTGTGGCCCTACGGGGACTGTTTCTTATGTTTTGATATTGTCTTGCTCACTACGGGGGAGTCACTCCCTGAAGATGCCATCTCTCTGTTTTATCAATTATCAAAATGGGGCAGATTGTTGGCACAATTTATTTTGATAAAATTAACAGCATCTTCGTAGTTTAGTTTTCTCTGTATTTCAGATTAATATTCTTTCAGAAGCTCTACTACATAAGTTCTGTCCATTCAAGCCGAGTCATCAAAGCCTTATAAAAATTCCTAAAAAAGACTGAAAAAAAGACCAGCGATCCTTAAAGACGGCTCTCAACAAATTCAAGATATCGAGTTTGTACAAGGTCTAGGTCTTTCTGTAAACACCTAAGGTTTGATGACATAACTGAAAAGCTCTTCTATTTTTTCAGTCAAAAATTCAATATCTAAAAGAACGGTATACCGTTTTGTGAGCCACAAAACGTTCTGGGACAAACATCGGCGTACCGACGGTATACTACGGCGTACCGACGGTATACTATGGCATACCGACGGTATACCGTTTTGTGAGCCACAAAACGTTCTGGGACAAACATCGGCGTACCAATGGTATACTACGGCATACCGACGGTATACCGTTTTGTGAGCCATAAAATGTTCTGTGACGAACATCGGTATACCGACGACATACCGCTATATACCGACAGTAGACCGGTTTATCTGATTCGATTTTTGAATGGACAAATACTAGCATTAATTACTAGCATTAAATGCTCCCCAACGGATATAATTATTACCGTTACTATTCAGAACGGTATACCGACGGCATGCCGGTCCATACCGACGGTATGCCGTCTGGGTTATATTCAGGAGCATAAAATGCTACCTACTCTTGGTCTTCTATATAAATGGATTCCTTCTCTCTCTTGAAGGCCATCCACTTAAGCCATAAATTTCTCAACAACCAAGAGCTCCACCATTACTACTCTACCCAAGCTTTTAATTGTCATCCATTCCAAAAGTGCTAGAGTATTCAAGAGTTTTACTTTTCAATCTTCAAGTGTTAGAAGATCAACAATTCTCTTCCTTTCCTTTTTGAAGTTGGCGAGCCTTCGTAAGAAAACTCGTGTATAAGAAGTTGGCGAAGTTCTTCGGATCCAAACTCGTATTGAAGTTGGCGAGTTCTTCGGATCCAAACTCGTGTGTACTATTTTACTCAATGTGGATTTAAGTCAGAGAGAGTTCCGGGACTGGATTGCCTCTAGGGAGGAGACCAGGATACATCGCGTGTTTGATTTTCTCACTCTCTCTCTTTTTATTTCAGTAATATAGCTTCTTGTGTTTAGATTTATTTTATTTTCCTATTCACCCCCCTCTAGGGTTCTACAGTGAAGAACTCCATGACCAAGGTGAAGAGGTACGGCGAAAGTGGATCCCCTTGCCGAAGTCCTCTTGAACTGCCGAAGAAGCCATACGGCTGACCCCTGACAAGGACAGAGAAAGAGTGAGTGGAAATGCAGACCCGGACCCTATCCACCCAAGTACAATCAAAACTCATAGCAAGCATAATGTGGCAGACGAACTCCCTATTGACCGAGTCATATGCCTTCCTCAGATCCAGCTTGACACACACTTTATCGCCTCCCGGTTTGTTGAAGTCCCGGATTAGCTCATGGGCAAGAAGACTATTATCATTGATAGACCGCCCCTTCATAAAAGCCACTTGGTTACTGGACACCAATCCCTGCATAGTCTGTCACTACCACTTTTCTAGATTAGGGGTATTTTGGTAATTGTGTGATTTTTGAATTTTTGATTATTTTATAATATTTTAATTGGTGCTTTTGTTTAGTGTTCTTGGTTTAATCTTATCTAACCATGATTAGAGACTAACCATGACTTTAGAAACTTAATTATCAATTTAGATTTGTATTTTAAGTTCTAGTCCTATTTAGGAAACTTTTAAAATTCATTTTAGGGTTTTAGTTATTTTGGCTTTTGGGATTTTTGCAAAAAGGCTTTAAAATAATTTTAAGTTAAGTTGTTGGCCCATACCTAAACCCTAACCCTACCAGCATGTGGCCGGCCAACAGCCTCCCCCCTCTCTTTATATTCATATGTTAGCCACCAAGCCTCCTTTACAAACCCTAGTTTTCTACTTTTCTCAAAATAGCCTATCTTTCTCATCTCTCATCCGATTTGGACCAAACAAATTGCATTATAATCCTTGGGAGGAGGGGAAGTTGCTGGAGGCTTGCTAGCAAAGAATCGGAGGCGTTTGACCGTAGAATTTTGGATGTCGAGGCGTTTTGGAGACTTTTGCATTAAGATTCCAACTCTCAATAGGTAAATGCTTCTAAACTCTTTTAAATTCTGATTTCTCTTCATTGAAGCATGCATCTAGGTACCCTAGACCTGATATATGTAGTTT
>JANAVB010004398.1:17068366-17112497 GCA_029216955.1 Iris pallida
TAACCAGCCTCTTGCAAACAATCTCCAGAAAGTCAGATAGATAAGTAGTTTGATTGTAGAGCTCAGTATAGTACCTGACTGCTTCTTCCTGTAATGTAGTAGCATTAACCACCTCTTGGCCATCAATCCCTTAGAGCTTAGAGATATGATTATGATATTGGCGGGCCCAGATGATATCATAGTAGAACTTGGAGCACTTGTCACCATCCTACAGCCAACTGTACTTGGCTCGTTGAGCCAGTTCAATTTCTTCTAATGTTCGTAGCGCCCCGGCTTCCTTACACAGGTCCTGCTCCGCCACTGTCAGGTCGCTATTGAGAATGTCCTCCTACAAAGCAATTTGTGACTTCGGAGTTGGTCCCCCTTGTCCGCAAGAAGGGTATGTCGGGAACCTTTCGTCCAGAGTTTCAAACCCGTCTTCACCCGCTTCAGCCTCTGGACCATGCGAAATTGAGGATTTCCTTCAATGGGATAACCCTAACCCGCATGGAAAACCTTCGCGTAGCTCGGCATACAGCTCTATTTGTTGTTGTACCTAAAAGAACGTGCCTTTTGGGAGACAACCATCGATAGATGGATGCAAACAGGCGAATGATCACTCAGTGCCAGCTAGGAGGCACTCAACAACCACATTCGGGAACATAGTGAACCACTTCCGATTCTCTAAAGCACGATCGAGTTGGCAAGCAACTTGTTTGTGGGTGGCCTTATTATGCCAGGACCAGATGTGACCAGTTCTATCCACTGCTTGCAAGCCAGATCTCAAAATACAATTTTGGAAATCTTGCTGGACTTCATCTGGGATACGCTTGCCTCCTACTTTTTCGTGACTGAAAAGCAGGGCATTAAAGTCTTCCATCAACAACAGCGATGTAAGCCCCCTGAATTTTAGGGTTTATTTTAAATTTTCTAAATGAATTATTTTCAATAAATATTTTATTATAATTAGTTTTGATCATTAAATGTACTTTTTCTGTGACTTTGATTTCTGGAGCGTCAGAGATGTCAATCTCTAGAAACTTTCTTCCTGAGTTTGTAGTAGACAAGATTATCTTTATTTTGATATATCGTGTCCCACTGAAACTTGTACCCTTGTACTCTTTTTGTATCGCACAACTTCGGGTCAATTTAGGCCATTTGATCGTTGAATAATTATTAAATTTTCCACTTTTATCTTTGATCATCATATGCACGTTGCCGTGACTTTTAATTTAGGAGCACAAGACTAGTCGTTTTCTCAAAACCAACTTCTCGTGCATGATCTAGTCGATGCACCCTACACCCATGACATTCGTGTCCCACTCAGACACACCATCTTGTACTTTATTTGCTTCGCACAACTTTTCTAACACAAGACCCAATCTTAATTCATCCCACGGAGTCATATTTATTTCTGACTTGAATTGGGGACTCCCTTTCGGCCCAAACCTGTCGACCCAAAATATGGACATGGCCCACATTAAGCCTACTACCTACATAACTCTTGTGTCCCATTCAATTGAGCCCCTGCATGCTACTTATTTACTCGTGATCATAAATGACTAAATTAAATTATTTATTGCACCAAGTCCGATTTTGACCCGGCCTGACTCAATTGAACCCGACCCAAGCTTCATATTGTCCCCTCATAACTAGCCAAACACCCCACACAATTTTCCCTCATGACAAATACCAAACACCTAGTGTACCATTTAAAATATTAAATGGACAACCCTCCTTTAATTAAATCCCTAGAGAATAACCAAATCCCCATTTAATCCTAGCCTTTGACTCAACCCCAACTCATCCACTCCACATATTTCCACAAGGCACTCACTCCCACACCCTCCAATTCTTGGCCAGCCCTAAATTTAATCCCCAAATATCTCCCTCTACTTTTGAGGAGATCTCTCTCTCTCTCTTTCTTTCCATTTTTCCTTACAGCCACACACCCTCTTCTCAAAACAACAACAATAGCTCCTTCACCACTTTCTTCCTCCTCATGGCCGATACCTCCCATTCCCTCCTCCTCTTCTTCATTTCTTTCTCAACTCCATCATCCTCACCCTCAACTCCATCATCACCATCACAGCCACCATCATTATTCCTCCCATTCTTTCCTCCTCCTCATCTCTCCTCTCGGTCAGCAGTATTAACTCCAGTCCGGTAATGAAACTTGTAAATTTAGAGATACTTACATGGTTTTCCTCTTGAGCTTTGATGCATGCTTACATCTTCATCATCATCTTCGTCTTCTTTCATCCTCTTCTCATCATCAACATCATTATTTTCTCCATCTCCTCCTTAGAACCCGACACCCAAGCCAAACCCAGGATTTTTGCAACCTCCACCCCGACCACATCGTGCCGCCGTGCACGGCTTGGACAGCCTACAGCTGCAGCAGTGGCCGCAGCGAGCTACGAACAGCAGCAGTAGCTGCTGTGAACGGCAGCAGCAGCCACCACGTATGGCAGCGCCACAGTATGCCTACCGCGGCCAACCACCGCCACCATGGTGACCTCCCATGTCCGACAAATCCTGGGCAACGTCCCTTGAGGTGCTCGTCGACCTCTCCCGATGAGCCACGTAGGCGATTCGTGCGTATCGTACGGAATCCCTTCGTGACGCACGAAATGGAGAAGTCAGAATCTTGTTTCGAGACAGAGACTTTGCACACGTTTTTCGATAAATCCGACCGTTGGATCATCGATCCGTTTCTTCCATCTCGGTATATCCCTCTTCACTCCCCTCAAGTTTATCCATTAATTTTGTCGTTTGATACATCAAAATCGGCCGCCAAGTTGACACTTTAAATTGTACTATTTTTGGACAATTTTATGGAGCCAACTTCGTCGGCTCGTAACTCCGCCGTCGCACCTCCGTTTGATGCGTCGTCAGTTCCTATACGTAGATGGTATAACCATCTTCCTGTCCCTTAAGTTTCATTTCATTGTGAGCACGTTTGATTGGTTTAATTTGATGCCAAATTTGGCCGTCCGAATTTATAATTTTCAACTTGTAAAATCCTAATTTTGGACCCAGGACTCCAGATTCTAATTCTGATACCACCAGTAGACTCGTGGCATCGTTCTGGCATGAATTCATATAAAGTTTGTTAGATTTGGAGGACATGGACCCTGACACGCATTTCGGTGCAAAGCGGGCCCTACAGTCTGAGTCAATGGGTCACTTTGAGATCGGCTGATCGGAATCCAATTCCGGATATACCGTTGAGTTCGTATCATCATTCGAGACTCGTTGACATATAATTTGCTGAGTTTTGAGGACATTGGCTCCAGCACGCTTTTTTTGTACAAATTAAAATTTTAATGTCCTGGTCAACGGACCAATTTGAGATCAGGTTGACGGAATCCAATTCTGGATATACCATTGGATTCATATCGTTATTCTGGATTCGTGAACATATAATTTGTTAGATTTAGTGGACTAGTATCCTTGTACATTTTTCGGTGCAAAGTGGGTCCGATACGGACACTATTTTGATCCGAAATTACCTTTTTGCCCCTGTGTCCAAATTAGACTTATAGGTAGGCTATCCTAGCTAATTTAACCATTTTAGACACGTTAGTGATATTTGTTTTATCATCCGATGACATCTGTAGATTTTTGCTTATGTATCACCCTTAATTATAATTAATTCTTATTATTAGTATATATGTGTATATAGTTGGATTTTGTAAAACTCTAGAATGATATTTGAGTTTCTAAGGACTCTAAGTGTTGGTTATAGGCTTAGTGTCACCCCAAATTGGTCTACTATGCTAGGGCATCACGTAGCTAAGTGTCCCAGTTAGAAGTCGTGGCACACCACTAGTGTTAGAGTTAACAGTCTAGAGTCTTGAACATAGAATATGATTTGAGATTATTATACCCTTTTTGACAGTGACAGGATACCATGATTCTTCCTCTACATTCTTATCATCTTGTCTTGCTCGAGGCAAGTACCCCTACAAACTCTATCTTAATGCATATGATAATAAATTGCGTATGACTTATGTTAATACAGTTACTTAAATAGAAAATCGTATCTTACATATTTCTATGTATCTCTCGTATGCTTCATATGCTTGACATGCTTTAAACTGCTCTTAGTATCTTTCACATGCTTTAAACTGCACTTGTATTTCTCACATGTTATGACTTGGTTTATGGAAAAATTGATAGTTGAGTACGTGATCATGCCCCCTTCTCCCGTACGTATGTACCGAGCAAGGTTGCATTACATGTATACCTTGTCGTAGGCTATTATCCCACATTTTTGTATGTATGTACACCTATGCTTGTAGACTTGTACGTACGTATATTTTATTACATGTAGACTTGTACGCCAGTACATTTTACACCTATTAACCAACCACATACATGCTCCAGTTTTAAACATTACATATACATCTGTCGCTATGACAAATGTATCTTCTACATGATAGACTGTGATATGACATGATTCTTATTTATTACATCTTTTTTTATTCCATGCTCAGTATGTTTAGTTTGTAGAACCAGTACTTGCTGCCGTCCTGACAGGATAACGTTATAGGCATACTTTCGGAGGAAGATTTACTCTGTGATCTTTTCTATGGACCCACTGCAGAGGACCGGTCCATTGCTCCCGAGGAAGTCCCCGTAGGGAACCTCACTTGGTAGTCTCGCTTAGATTATTTTCGGCTTAGTTATTGAACTGTTTAGACTATATCTTGTAGTCACTGGACTTTGTCTCAAGTTTGATACTTTGGAAGTGTATTATTAAGTCTGTACTTATTTTACTTTCGCTTATAGATGCTGTGTTGTGATGAACCTTTTAAATGTGATATTAGAACTGTTAGCAGCTTAGATCATTTATTATCTATTCTTAGAACAACTTACTACACTATAACCAAGCGTAGGCTGGACATGGCTTGGCACGGCCCAACAATTTGGGTAGCGGGTCGTGATAAGCGACACATGGAACTGGGTCTCAGCTGTAACACTATTTTGAAGAATTTCCTCCTATAGAGCTTTTTGCATCCTCCTATCGTTGTTGCCATACACCGCTCCCAATATGAAAGCCATCTCTTCTTTATTGGTGAAAGACACGGCAATCAACTGATCTGACAGATGAATAACCTATCCAGTCCAGCTTTTACTATCCCAGTTATGAACCTGACACCACTGACGTTGGGTCCTCCGTTGTAGCAGTCTAGGAGACTTAATTTTAGTCTCTAGTAGCGCCACAATGGAACAAGCTTCTCTCCTTAAAACTTTTCTGATCTCTTTCCATATCCCTATCGCACACGCCCCTTGTACGTTCCAAGCTAAGATAGACATTTAATATCCAGGGGTGACCCCTCAACATCTCCAAAGCCGCCATTAGGGGAGATAGCATGTTCCATCATCTGACCATCAGCTACTGCACTGTCCGGAGAGATCTCAAGGGGTGGGCTAAACCTGCTGGGATCCCCTCCATTATCACAATGGTCCTTCCATCTGGGTTAGTTACACACAGGTCAGAGCTTCCCGTAGTCAGAATCTCTATCGCCTCCTGCCCTCTATCCTTTCTAGGTAGAATCGCTCGACGCTTCCTGTTTGTGCTCTCCTCTGTCTGTTGGGTACGATCTGCCGTCACCTTCTTTTCGCCCCAGTCCTTCCGGGCGGCCTAAGGACTTGTTACGTCTGGACTGGAAAACAATAGTCTGTCCGGGATTGAATCCACGCACAACAGCAGTAGCGCCCTCTCCGCTCTCTTCTAAGGTCTGCCCATCTCTCTCTATCTCCATTCCAGTCCCGGTTCCCGCCTCAGGATCCTGTTGTCCACCAGCATCAGTCAGTCCTCCACGAGGCTGTATCGCCCGATCCACCCATTACGAGAAAGGATTAGCCTGAGGTGTATCAGCCCCAACTACACTAGTTTGGACCCCCTGTAGAAGCATGGAAAAGAGGATATTGTTTTTAGTCCCACATCGGAAAGGAGAAGAAGAAAGGGCTCACTCCATTATATATATAGAGCCCCCTTCCCTCCTTTGAAAAAGGCACCAACTTCCCTTCCCTCCTTCCAACTTGGACTCTTCCTACTATGCACCTTCGGGTGCTAAGTCGAAGAAGTCTAGGGCAGTGCGGGCTCAACAAGCCCAGTCAACTGTCCAATCTGCTGACCGTCAGCGGGTACCGTTAACTGTTACACGGGCCCCTGAAGGAAAGTTGTATAGAACCTCCCGTGTCCAGTCCTCTACGGCAAACGGACAGGACAGGTCCCAAAAGTCTTCCTACAACGATCGAGAGCAGTGCTTTACTAGCCTCAATCAGCGAGCAAATATGATGGTCCCAAAAGTCTTCCTACAACGATCGAGCGCAGTGCTTTACTAGCCTCAGATCAGGGAGCAAATATGATGGTCCCAAAAGTCTCCCTACAACGATCGAGAGCAGTGCTTTACTAGCCTCAGATCAGGGAGCAAATATGATGGTCCCAAAAGTCTTCCTACAATGATCGAGAGCAAGTACTTTTACTAGCCTCAGATCAGGGAGCAAATATGATACCTATGCACCCGGGTGCTTGGGATACCCGGGTCCACAAAACGGATGCAAAGGTAGATCAATCTGCTCTCGACTTACGAGAGGTGGTCATTCACAAACGCAAGGAGAGAGAAGCAACCTTGATATGTGAGGAGCCCTTTTCAGGACATGACTGCACCCAAGCCACCATCAACTACTGCTGCCACAAGACAGTGGCTCCACCACCAAGGACAGTCTGTGTTTATGCGGATCATCACCCCATGCGGCTAAGTGGACTCGAGCCGCAGAAGCAAGGCTCCTGGAGATCCCATGCGGCCAAGTGAAACCAAGCCACAGAAAGAATGCTTCTGGAGACCCCATGCGGCTAAGTAGACTCGAGCCGCAGAAGCAAGGCTCTCGAAGACCCCATGCGGCTAAGTAGACTCGAGCTGCAGAAGCAAGGCTCTCGAAGATCCCATACAGCCAGGTTGACTCGAGCCGTAGAAGCAAGGCTCTCGAGGAACCCATGCGGCCAAGTAAAACTGAGCCGCAGAAGCAAGGCTCTTGGAGACCCCGTGCGGCCAAGTGGACTTAAGCCACATGAGGAAGACTCTTGAGACTTCATATGGCTAAGTTGATCCAAGCCGCAGAAGGAAGTCTCTTGAAGACCTCATGCGGCCAAGCCAATTTGAGCCGTAGAAGGAAGACTCTCGAGACTTCATGCGGCCAAGATGATCCGAGCCGCAGAAGGAAGATTCTTGAGATTTTATACAGCCAAGCCGATCCAAGCCGCAAAAGAAAGACTCTTGGTACCGCATGCGGCTAAGTTGATCCGGACCGTAGAAGATTAATTTTACTCTGTTGTGGGGGGACACATGGCAATTTGACCAAGTCTCAACCACAAAAATTTGCTACAACAAAATCTCAACAACCCCCACCAGCTGGCAGCCCAAGATCGAGTCTTTGTGTGCTGTGACAGACACGTGGCCACGTGGCCCTTTATGCGGCACAAAATCTGTTATTACAGGGATCACTATAAATAGCAGGGTACCACACCCATGCTAAAGGCTGGCAACCTACGAAGGGCAATTTCTTCAAGAGAAAGGATCGTGTCAGATAGTCCAAGGAGTAAGGCAGAGTTGCTACACTTTCCCGAGCCTCCATCGTCACCCCCAGAATCAAAAACTAAACAATTGTACTTAGATTGTTTCCTAGGGTTTCTTTCTAGGCTTTCTCTTGTACAAGCGAGTTTGTAATCAAATTCAATTCATCTGTAATTTTTTTTGTTCTTGATATTTAATGGCAAACACCCCCTCCATCGTAGAAGTGGATGCCTCCTACGGACAAAGTACCCCACTACCTGTGTGTTGTTCTCTATCTCCAGGGGTATCAGTCACCCCATTTTCTTCTACACCCCGACCTCCCCTACCGGACACCCTTTAGATGGATGTCCAAAGTATTTGTAATGGCTGCAAACTGGTGGCACAAACTCATACTGCACAGTCTGGCGAAATACTCCACCAGAAGGCACCTCATACTCAACAAAAGGCGGTAGGTCAGCACTCCCATCTACTTCAACAAAGATCCGTGCATTTTCCATACGAGTTCTGTACGCCGTAGCTTCATCGGCCTTGATAGGTTTGCCTTTGACACTGGCAATCTTCATCATCATGGAGATGCTCCAATGGTTAGCTGGTAACCCCGGTAGTTTGATCCAAATGGGAACTGTGAGGAGAACTTCACGCTCATAAATCGACTTCTACGTCCAAGCCTTCATGATGATAAGCCTGCCATCAAAGGTCTATGGCCCTCCCTGGAGGACCCGCTCCATGTCCTCCTGCAGGCAGAAACGCACGAGATAGAAGCGATTTTCTTGTGAGAAGAGCTCCATACCGCCTCTCGGTCTCCAAACTCGTGCCGCGTATACTCGGATATGTCCGTAAAACGGTCTCGAGCCAAGCACGTATAGGATAACTGAGTTGCGCCAGTAGTCCGCGGTCTTAGCAAGATCTTCCTCTGTCGGGGTCACCCGAAGTGTTGTGCCTACCATCTTCGGTTGGACAAAAGTCATCTGTGTTGGCAAGCTATTCACCCCTCCATTCAGCATCTCCGCATAGGATTTCGGGACCCCAGCCTTACGTTGGTCTCCAACAACCTGCTTGCTCTTATCCACCGCCGACCATCGTTGTTGAGACATTGGTGGTATGGACACATTGTTATGAATTTGTCGAGAATCCATCCTCCTAGCCCCCCTGGGCCTGAACCATCAATGTGTCTCCGTAGCACGTGTCGATGGTCAATATATATATATTCTTTTTTTTTAGGTGTCCTTTCTCCAAGTTGGGCCGTGGCTCAAAGCCATCCAGCCGCCCAAGGGAGAATCGAATCTAAGACCTGTGCTCGGACGGCCCCCCCGCACTACCACTAGGCTAGTGCCTTATATATATATATATATATATATATATATATATATATATATATATATATATATATATATATAATATATATATATATAGAGAGAGGAAGGATCAAGATCCCCACACTTTTTGCATCCCCATGCATCCCCCCTATTTGCACCGTTGGATGGTGCTTTAAGTCATTTAATCTTAACCGTTGATTTACCAATGGTTAAGATTAGATGACTTAAAGCACATCCAACGGATGTGAACATGGGGATGCATGGGGATGCAAAAATTGTGGGGATGCCTATCCTTCCTCATATATATATATATATATATATATATATATATATATATATATATATATATATATATATATATATATATATATAATCAGTAATATATATATATATATATATATATATATATATATATATATATATATATATATTACTGATTATATATATATATATATATATATATATATATATATATATATATATATATAATCAGTAATATATATATATATATATATATATATATATATATATATATATATATATATATATATATATTACTGATTATATATATATATATATATATATAATCAGTAATAGTCTACAACACCCCTCTACAACACCCCTCTCAAGGGGGTTCGTAGGTCGGTGTAACAATGCGAATAACAGTCACAATACTCATATAGGGAAGGCAATGCTGCACTCAGAATATTGGATAATATATCACGGTATATGGTGTTTGGCTAGTAAGAAAAGCACGAAATTGGAATTCTTTTCCTCCCAATGATCTATGTGATTAAACTAGTTAATTAATCCTACTTATCACATAAAATTTATGTCGTGGACACACAACTAGGGGTGAGCATTCGGTTAATTCGGTTCAAACCGAACCGAATAACCGAAAGCCGAAGTGGACCGAAAACCGAATAAGCAAAACCGAAACCGAACCGAATTGACCCATAACCGAATCAAACCGAACCGAATTAAATCGGTTCGGTTTATTCGGTTTATTCGATTTTTGGGTTTATTTCAGTTTTTAAATATATATAGTAACTAAATATACCTAAATTTATTTAGTATATACCTATAGTTAGTATATATATATATATATATATATATATATATATATATATATATATATATATATATATATATATATATATATATATATATATATATATATATTTATTTATTTATTTATTTAGTATATATATATATATATATATATATATATAGAGAGAGAGAGAGAGAGAGAGAGAGGAAAATGTACCTAAGGTCGACCTTAGGTAAGTTACCTAAGGTCGACCTCATTTTCCTCACTTTACAATATTTTTTTCTTGAATTTTTTTTTATGGGATTCATCTACACCTTATTGATTGGCAACATACCAAATTTCAAGAAAAAATAATATTGTTTAGCCCCCTATCAATAAGGTACAAAATCGACGGTGTAGCAGCAAAGTTTTAGACCGTCGATTTTGCAAGGGATAGATAGGGGGCTAAACAATATTATTTTTTCTTGAAATTTGGTATGTTGCCAATCAATAAGGTGTAGATGAATCCCATAAAAAAAATTCAAGAAAAAAATGTTGTAAAGTGAGGAAAATGAGGTCGACCTTAGGTAACTTACCTAAGGTCGATCTTAGGTACATTTTCCTAATATATATATATATATATATATATATATATATATATATATATATATATATATTTAGTAGCTAAATTTTCTTATTCGGTTTTCGGTTTTGGACCGAAACCGAAACCCAAAACCGAAACCGAAATCGAATAAGAAAATTTAGTATTTTCAAAACCGAAATCGAACCGATTTTTTTTTAAAACTGAACCGAATCTCTTATTCGGTTCGGTTCGGTTCGATTTTCGGTCCAAAACCGAATAATGCTCACCCCTACACACAACCATCCGTCCTAGATGTCCTACCGGAGTATATGTACGCTGGGTGTGGATTCGAATTGGCACTCAAGTGTCAATCTAGATTCATTATGGGCATAGATGTAGGAAACCACAAACAACTTTCCATTACTAATCCGCGTTGTAGGGATATCCGTACATGAATAATATAATAGCTATAACGGTAAATAGGTACCTGATACCTCAGTGCAACAGTTAACAATGGCACCTCAGTGGAATAACAGGACCAATACCTCATAGAACAATATAGTATAGGTTCATATGGATACAATGTATTAGATAGGTCAAGACCTGTGTAAACAAGCATCCAATCAATCAATGATATGTTTAATATCACCGATAACCTTCTACCATGGAGTTTCTCATATATCAGTATCTAGGATTCAGATACTATTAATACCAAATCTCTCCGTAGCTATCTAAGGCTCTTTGGCATAAATCGAATTCGGATCATCAACATAAATTATAGTATAGAAATTTGTTCCAAAGAATCCCCATGAAATCAAGTTTTTTAACCCAAGCAAAGAAATCATGGTACATGGCCTATATTGGTTCTAGTTGAGCTAATACTAGGGGAGCACCTATTGACAAGGGCTAGAAAACACTAGGCAATCACTAGGAAGTGTTTCGGGGAAGGCTAAGGGCCTCCACGATGAAACGACAAACAAAACCAGTAGTTGTCATGAAAATCAACAAACCAACGGTATACGTTGGTATATTGCTTTGCCACACACAACAATCACTAGACTTGCTGAAAAAATGGACTCTCACCACATTATATCGACACCGACAGTACACCGGCAATATATTGTCGACAAGGTTCTAAATGACGGTAGGCGGGTGCGCGACGGAGAGTGTCCACCTACCGCCTAGACGGTTGATATATTTTGAACTTTTTTTTTTACTATTTTACCACTTTTGTGCGTGCATAATATGCATATTTTAAAGGTATTTCATGCATAACTAAGTTGTAGAATGATGAACTATAGGCCCATAATGCTTACAAAATTTTTTTGGTCAAAATATCTTGTTAGATATTGTTCCTCCGCCTATGCCGCCAACCTTCGTTGACCGCCTACTCCACCGCCTACCGAAAAAATGGTGCAGAGAGAGACCGCGTACCGCCTAGGCACCGCCTAGACGGACTAGACGGCCGCCATTTAGAACACTGATTGTCGGTATACTGTTTGCACTGATGCAGTACAGACAACATGCTCGAGTCATGATTTTGGGTGTCCAAACTTCACCAACACTTCTCTAAATCAATTCTCATGAGCTCTAAGGTATTAGGGAGGGTTACTACAGCATATTAGGACCTAGGTTTGAGATCATGACTTCAAATATGAGCTCAACACAAGATTTATCCATAGAATCCTAGATTTTATCCCAAAAACAACCCAAGCTCAAAACCAAAGTCAAAACCCATCACCAAATACATGAAATCATCATATAATAGTAAAAACAAAAAAATGAAATAAAATATATAGAACTAAGCAAGAACAATACTTTAAGGAGAAATTTCATGAAAGCTATATTATCTAACAAGCGGACGCAGGGCCGACCCTGAGCAAGTGCACTCCCATATTTATTGGCGTCCCAAAATTAAGATGTAAGTTGTTAATTATAAAAAAATGATTATGGTATAGTGGTAAAATAATTATTGTGTAGTGGTTAACATATTAATCTTGCACTCTAGAGATCTTTAGTTCAAATCTTGTTGATAAGAATAATTTTAATTTATTATTGTTTTTTATATTATATATGAGGTTCCATTTTGAAAGTTCGTCTTTGGCCCCTATGAGTTTAGGGCCGGGTCTGATAAGTACTTATCTTTGATATGTGGTACAACCCCCTCATGCTCATAGTGAGTTTGGCTAAAAATTTGGCACCAACTTACAAAATTGACTCCTTGTTAGTAGCTGGTGTTGAAAACGGCAAAGAGTACTATGATGCCACTCGGGTTTCTGCTCTTAGGAATTTGTAATTCTAGGCACTTTTTAACACCATGCGGTTATTCTGTATGCAATTTCAGTAAGGGACTATTTAGTTGCGTGTATGTTCTATGCACAGTACTGCAATACTAGTTGCAACATTTCCTGTGTGAGTTATTTTTAGCGTTTGTTTTGTTGCAAGTAGCGCCATTTTTTGACACAAACACAAAATGTTACAAGACATCCCCAAAGCCAAACAATGGCTAGATTGTGGTACTATTTGTACACCATACTATCATTCTTCGTTCGAAGTTGCAAAGTACCAACCAAACTAAGGCCTCGTTTGGTACACTGTAATATAATCAATAAAACATTATTTTTTTATTTGATTACATTACGATTACACTACAGTGAACCAAACGGGGTCTAACTTTCTATGAAGCAGATTTGTATCCTGCAATGCCAAATTCCGTCTAACCAACCATTGTAGTATTTGCAAAACCACATTATATTTCCATTTAAAACATTCAAACAGTCTTACAAAAACATTATTACCTTCATGTATTTAATTTGTTGAGCCTGTAACCTAACTGACAAAATGGTAGGCCCAACATGGATAAAGAGCAGAATTTTATCACTTTCCTTTTGCATCATTGCCTTGCGGTGTATGATCTTATGATTGCAGAACATATGCAAATTGAGTTCTATAGCTAGTATATAACACACACACACACACACACACACACACACACATATATATATATATATATATATATATATATATATATATATATATATATATATATATATATATAAAGTAATATAACATACTCATTTACTGATTTTCCACTGTCAAAATTTAGCATTAAATACAGACCGCAAAACTGAAGATATAAAGAGAAATGAAATCACTAGGTCATTGTTTGACTGGTACAAAATATTTAATCTGTCCAAACCTACAGTGATGGACAAACTGCTAACACTGCCATCCAAAATCTCAGTGGAAAGCTACATCCTGAAACCAGAAAAATAGCAGCCAAGGATTAGAAGCGACAAAGAGATTCAGTGAAAGAGAACGTTGTCTTCCAAAATAGAATGAATAGTTAGACATTTGCAAAAAAACAAAGAGTTCCGTATTTGATGGAAAGAAATTGGAATCAGATTAAATTGGAGAGTCCCCATATAATCTTTAACGATAATATGAGTCAGTAACTGTCATGTCTTCCAAAGTCGATTTCCAGGAATTTGGTTTAAATGCATGAAAGCATTTTAAACATTTGCAAAACAATTGACAACATAGCAGGACACTGGGAATGTCATTCTCTCTCTCCACTCTATCGTAGAGATCAGTGCAATTCTCCTATAGCAAATTGTATCATGTTACCACTTTGTCTAGACTATTTATAGTGTAATTCTCTATAGCAAACTAAATTAAGACTACATCTTTGTCTAGACTCTTTATAGTTTAGGGGATGTTGGAGGGTGCTCCTTGGTTGCATGAGCTTAAAGTGCATAACCAAAAGTGGTCGACCTACCTGCCTACTGACCTTAGACTTTAGGACATAGCCTCTCATGCTTATAACTGCTACCTTGGCTAGGAATTGCATCAACATAGAAGGCTGATGTTCAAGTCGACAACTAGTCATAAAATTATCATTTCTTTTACTTTATTTTACTTCATAGCCAACCCCCTCTCATGATGAGGTTGCTTATGCTCCATAGTATACCCATATTTTTCTCTATTGCACTATGGGCTATTGTTTTTCTCATGAACCAAATGAGTAGTGGGTTCTAGATGGCAGTATCGAAAAACCAATTTTCTTAGTAAGTGCAACAGCAACAATTTCTAGCTCACGTTCTCCTTAGAGAATGTTTCATTAACCCATATACACAAATGTAATGACATGCAATCAAGAAATAAATTACTATCATTATTTTGATAATGATACTAGGACAGTTGAATATCACGTTAAACGATAAATTTATCATGTTCTGTTAGACGTCATGTCAGCCTTATGTCCATTGACTACAATTCCTAGTTTACATTTTCATTAACCAAAAACTGTGAAACAATTCAACAACTATATGTGCCTCCTAGTTTAGTTTACTGGTATGTGTTCATCTCTTCCATTGATGAGGTCAGGAGTTCAACCCTTGCGGACGCTAGGTCTTAGTATTTAGGTGGTGCAGTGTGAATTTGTGCTTAAGGGGTGTGAGTTTGCCGATCAAAATTAAAAAAGACAACTACTATATGATTTTCTAATGCGATCAACTAATTCCTATAGTTCTATTGATTTCCTTATGTCCTATTGATTTTTGTATGTAAATTGTATTACCTTTTGACATATATCTTACTACCTCTATTGAAAGTGAATCATGAAGTATGAGTATTTAATATTTATTCAATATTCATACTAATGATAGAATAATAAATATCAATAATAAAATCTCCAAAAGTTCTCAAATTTGATTTTAATTTCCAGTATATCTGGATTATGTCTGTATCCCTTAACGGAGATGGTTTCTCTATGATCCTATTAGTTCCGTTTTGACCTAAATGAAGATATCAACTTCAAGAATTGTTTTCAAATCTGTCTGCGATAGAGAAATTACAGATATGCTAAAACCACTATCCACTCCTTTTACACCCCTAGTTAAGACTCAAAAAGCTACAAGTTTACAGCTAATCTCAGTGCATTAGTGAGGTCAAAATGGGTTTGTGTCAACTGAATAGATACCGATATAGGCTATATTCTGATACCGACATGGGGTATTAGAGGAGAGAATTTGCCATAATCTAGATAAGAGGGGCATGCACAAAACAATGTGGCTTGCTTGTGAAGAGAATATTCTAACTTACATATGCACTACTTTGCACTTTAATCAGATGAACCTTGAAATAGAAACTAATAAAAGAACCAATTAATGTATAAGCTAATTTGTGAAGAAGCATATGGCACTTCATCTCATGCAAAATCAGTAACTGAAGATCGGCCTACATGTAAAGATCCAAATAAGGGGCAACAAACGGATCTGAGCTTCATGTCAAAGATGGATAGGCACATGTAGGGAGAAATATACTACATATCATAGAGTATAGTCCATTTAAAGTTGAATATTTACAAGTACAAAACTAACATCAATTCATATGGTTCATATAATATATAGACATGATTATTGATAATACACAATATAGATGACAAATTGAACAGAACAGCCACAATCGAGATGTAACTATCTAATAACCGAATCATAAGAATCCATACAACAATACTCTATGTACACAATTCAGGTTGGGCATGATCTGAACCTGACCTCATTAACATATCTAACAAAGAAAAAAAGAATATAGAAATATGGTAAAATCAGTATCCATTGAATTTACACTCCTAGTTACGACCCAACACTACAACGCAGGTCAGCGCATTAGTGAGGTGAAAAGGGTTTGTGAATACATAATAGATATAGATATAAGAGGGCATGGCACCAGTGGCTTGCTTACAAAGTACATATAATAACTTACAAATGCACAACTTTGCATTTTAATTAGATGAACCTTGAAGCTATGCTGCACGAGTATGAACATGGATACGGATAAGGACACAATATGGGTACAAGATATGGGCATTTTCAAATATGTATAATGTAATCACCTATGTTGCACGAATACGAACATGGATACAGATACGAAACGATATGGATACAGACACCACTTTGCTGTGTCCGTGCAACATAGGATTGAAGCAGAAACTAATGAAAGAAACAATCCATGTTTAAGCTAATTCGTGGAGAAACATATTGCACTTCATCTCATGCATAATCAGTAACCAAAGACCAGCCTACATGTAAAGGTCCAAATATAGAGGCAACATACGAATGTGAGCTTCATGTCAAAATATGGATAAGCACAAGCCACACATCAACATTTAGTTCGTACATGTGTACTGCTTATCATAGATTATAGTCCATTTTGAAGGTAAATATTTACAAATACAAAACTAACATCAATCATATAATATGATTATTTGCCATATAGATGACAAAATGAACAACCACAACAAAGATAGTGAATAGCTAATAGGTAAACATAATAATATACATGATAATACTATCTACACAACTAAGGTAGGGCATGACCTGAACCTGAGCTGCCATGGTTGAAGATGAGGGAAGCAGAATAATTTACTCAAATACCCAACCTCACAGGGGAGAAAGAGGGTAGGGTAGGTCTGAGGAGTATACTAACATTCTTTCAGACATGCCAAGCTTTCACATATACTTGATAAATTGAAGGCAGATGAATGGTTGACACTGAATTGAGCAAACAGCCGTGTTACCGAAGTTAAACAGCCATCTCATATAAAGCAACTAGTTATCTTTCTGTATGTTTTCCCATTGTTTGTGAAATGTAAGTTTTTTAGACCTCGGCAAATAAATATCTCGGAACAGAAACAGCTAAAGTAAGCAAATATGGTAAATTGGTAAGTTAAGATGGAGCAATGAACTGGAGAAATGCACAGAAACTGAGAATATGATTGCTACATTGCAGCTCTTGTTCATATTGTATGGTCCAAAATGAGTAAGTAACTTCAAGCACTCACATTTTGAAGAAGATCCAGCAAGACAAGTCAGTCTGGATTTTGTATTGGCCTCTGCCAGCGGATTAGGCTTCTCCTTGGTGATCATACGAAGATCCCATACACGTATGACACCATCCGACGCCGCCGAAGCCAAGACATTGGGTGCTTCACAAGTCTGATCATCACTTTTCTTCTTGAAGACAACAAGGCCTTTTACACGAGCTGAGTGTGCACCGTCTATGCAATATGCAACTTTGCCACTAGTAGTGTCCCAAGCAGTGACATTTCGATCCTCTCCGCCAGTAAATAACAATCCACTCTGATATATTACAACTAGCATTAGACATAAGCAAAGAAATATGGGGCTCAAACTGGCACCATCAGCTTGCAAATGAACGGGAAAAAGCTGGTGTAACAATCCTAGAAAAGAGTCAAGTAATTGGGAACCAAGAAAAGGTAATCCATATGTATTTAGCATATACATATACAGATAACAGTTTTAGGGGTTAACTTATTAGGATCAAAATATGACTTGGACAGTGGGGTCAAATACTACAAATCAAGGGTTAAAAATGTCCTAACAGAGATCACCTAGGTATATGTAACAATCACATAGGTATACTCCATTAACAAGCTGGGCATATTAAGTCTCAAATGCAAGTTATAAACTAACTTAACGAAAATATACTCAAGGTAGTCAAAGGCACAAGACACACTCGAGGTGCAAGGGGTCCATATCGCCCGAGGTGTAAGGCGTACTTAAGGCGTGCATCGGAACGAAGCGAGACACAAAAATAAAAAATAATAATAATATACATAAATAAATAAATAATATATTAGTAACGTAAGAAATAAAACTAAATAATATTTAAAACAACAAAAACATGATAAATCATAACCAAGTGAAGTATCAGAGTAACAATAGCAGTCAACAGAACTAACAAAAATTTGTGTTCTCGCTTCCATGCTTTTAGTACATTTTAGTTAACTTGTATGAGGTAAGGGCCGTCTCCCAGACTCAAAGGTTTTTGTTAAAAAAATTTATATATAAGGCTCATCTTTTCTTGGTTGAGCCTTGCGGAAAGGACTACCTCCCTTGGAGAAAGGCATCTCGCATAGTGAGGTGTGAGGCGCAACTGTTGTGCCTTGTTGCAAGGCATGCCTTTGACTACCATGAACATAATATATACTTCCCTAATGTAATGAACTAAACAGCCTTTTCACAACTGATATGGATGTGAACACCATAGAAAATTGGAGAAGTATCCACACCAATGAGTCAATGACATAACATGACAAAAAACATATCCACACAGAGATAAATGTAGAAGAGATCATCCAATTTTTTGATAAGTTTGCATATTTAAGTAGTTTTAATGAAAGGTGGGCAAATTTGTTATAGGCTTTCCGTAGCCGCCAAAGCATCATAGCTTCCATTCACCAGCTACATTTCCATGTTGGCTGTATGGAACCTTATTATATACATATACACACAAATTCCAATCCACCGTTAGTTTCAACCATTGACACCACAACCCCAACAATAAAGTAATTGTAGGGTGGTTTAATTTGGAACAAAATTCCTGGCCAGACTTCCATGTTGGCTGTATGGAACCTTATATACATGCATACACACATCAATGCCAAATCTAGTAAAATCCATCATAAGTCTATCTTTTTTTACACCAATAGTCCAACAATGAAATAATTGTAGGGCAATTTAATTGGATCAAATATAAATATTGCTGCTGTTTACACCATATAATTATCTGCCTCACCAAAAATCCAATGTTATGGTTTAGGAAAAGTGATATCACATGTTACAACATTGCTCCACAGAAGAAAACTACACCTAGATATCTACATAAAAGAGGGTGTCCTAGTGTCACGAGTCTCCCTCTTATGCAGGGTCTTGGGAAGGTCAAGATGTATGCATCCTTACCCACATATAAATGGGGAGGCATTGTTTCCATGACTCGACCCCACATAGCTAGATCTCTACATGATAAATAGAAAAATAAGGTGGTAGCTTGAGGAGTTTTTAATAGATAACTCTATGTGTGTGTATTCTAACTACAGGCTGCAATCTAACAACATTAAGCATGTAAATTTGCCTACTTCTACTTTCCTATTAACAATTTAACACTAAGATTGCAATAAGTTATTGGAAGCTCAAATTTCATCTTCAGCTAGGGAATCTCAATCGTTTATGCTGATTTGCTTAGTATGTTATGACAATTTTATATAAGAAAATTATTCAAATTAATCTTTGTCTAGACTCCTTAATCTGGGGGAAGTTGGATGGAGCTCCATGGTTGCATCTCCTCTGAATAACAATATTGGTAGGTTTACCTACATCCAACCATCTACGTCTTGTGATGAAGCCCCTCTCTTGTTCAGAGCTAGCTAGGCTAGAAATTTACCATCGGATTGTCGGCCACTGATAAAAAACTGTCAAATTCTTTTTTTGGAGCTTTCTATTCTCTGTAGCTAACCCCCATGACAATGGGAGACGGCTTCGAATGATAACAACGATGGGAATCCAACATCATTTACAATCAGGTAAGACGCACCATCAAACCAACATTTGGCAACAAGTTCAAGCACAAAATTGGCGTATTTAAGAGAAGAATTACTAAGGTTGGGACCAAACTTAAATTGAGATTTAAAAAGTCCCATTTAACATGTATTTGCTAATCCTCCTCTATGTCAATACAAGGATTTAAATTCCAGGTAACACATGATTTCCTTTACAAAACTGAAACCCAAGTCTCTTTCCATATGGGAAAAATTGCTTATCTTGATACAATCTTGTTCTAGTATGCCAAACAAAGACTCAAGTCACTCAAGTCTTATTCTTCGTTTTTCAACGTAGAACAGAGATATTGATGACTAAAAAAAGACGCTTATGACCTCCCCCTCTATTCCCTGCAGTAATAATTCCTCTGGCAGTACGACCTTTACCACAATGCTGTTGTCCATAGCAATGTGTCACGGACTTAGTGTTTTTGCTAGCACTTCGTCCCGTGCGGCGCACTGTCTTTCTCCTCAAAGACTTGTACAAGCCTTTCCGTCCCGACTTAGCTAGATCGCTAAGAAAACTAGAATAGTGGAGCAAAGATGGGACTAGTACGAATCTCTTTATTGACTTGGAGAATGCTTACAATTTTTAGGTGGTGAGGAACAAATGAGAGCCTCCCCCTTTTATAAGTGCTCATAGAGCAATAAAAGGAAAGTCCTGGAAGGAATATTCCAAGGATTATTACATTCTACCATAACTGGAATGGCATATTCCAGATTTATTCCCTAGCAACATAAAAGAAAACTTCAAGGGCCTTCCAGAAGCTTTTTGGGCCTCCTAGAACGATCTTGGGCCTTCCGGAGAGATCCACAATCTTCTAGAGCCTTCCGCCATCTTCTAGAATGTTCTGGAAGCTTCCCGCATAACCTTGGTCCGCGAAAAGGTTATGCAACTGGGCCTCGGGCGGGGTGTAACATTTGGGACGTTACATTCTCCCCCACCTAAGGCGTTGACGCCCTCGTCAACCATGCTCGCTAAGAAATGCCTGGATCTCGGCTTCGAACTGATGCAGCGTATCAGCACGTTCCCAGCTAGACTCGCCGTAAGGCAAGCCCTTCCACTGGATGAGGTACTCCACATACGGGGACACGCCTCGTCGCCGAATAGTCCTCCTGTCCAGCACGGCTTCCACCGCCTTGTCGAAGGAAGTCGTCATGGTCGCCGTCGGTCGCTTCGGAACTCCGCGCTGGGGATTCTCCAAGTCTTCATGGTACGGCTTCAAGCAACTGGCATGGAAGACTGGATGAATCTTCAGCTTGGCAGGGAGTTCAAGCTTGTAGGCCACCTCGCCTACCTTCTTGAGCACGGGAAAGGGGCCTTCATACTTCCGGATTAGTCCTTTGTGCACCTTGCGGAACACCTTGAACTGTTGTGGTTGTAGCTTCACCAGCACCATGTCCCCCTCCTTATACTCAACCGGCTTTCGCTTCGCATCGGCCCACTTCTTCATCTTTCTCGCGGCCTTCTCCAGAAATGCCTTGGCAATGTCCGCCTTTGCCTTGAAATCTGAAGTGAACTGGTTGGCCGCGGGGCTTCTACTCGAGGACCCCGCACTCAGCGTGTGCGGGGCAAGCGGTTGGCGACCCATCACCAACTCGAATGGACTGCTGTGCAACGACTCGCTCCGTTGAAGATTGTAGCAGAACTGAGCGACGTCGAGGTGATGCACCCAATCCCTCTGGTTGGCACTCACAAAGTGCCGCAAGTACTCCTCGAGTAGCGAGTTGACCCGCTCGGTCTGTCCGTCCGTCTGCGGGTGGAAGCTGGTCGAAAAGTGTAAGTCCGTCCCGAGGATTTTGAACACTTCCGTCCAGAACTTCCCCGTGAAGCGGGGGTCTCGGTCGCTGACAATGTTGACCAGGATGCCCCAGAACTTTACCACATGGCTGATGAACAGTCGCGCGGCCTCCTCTGCTGTGCAGTCCGTCGAAGCAGCAATGAAGGTCGCGTACTTTGAGAACCAATCCACCACCACGAGAATGGACCCAAGCGCCCCCACTTTCGGCAGGGCGGAGATGAAGTCCATCGAAATGCTCTCCCATGGCCGACTCGGCATGGGAAGAGGCTCCAGCAGGCCCCCGGGCTTCTGATGATCCACCTTGTCCTGTTGGCACACAAGACAAGTGCGAACATAGTCCTCCACATCTTCGCGCATGCGAGGCCAGTAGTATGCGGCCTCCAGCAGCGCCAAGGTTCGCTTCTGTCCCGGATGTCCAGCCCACTTTGTGTCATGACACTCCTTGAGCAGCTGTCTCCGCAAGCCACTCCACCTAGGCACGACCACCCTGTCGCCCTTGGTGTAGAGAAGTCCGTCTTTCAGCCAGAACCTTCTCGTTTTGCCCTCCTTGGCAAGCTTCACTAGGGCCAGTGTTAGTGGGTCCTCCATGATTCCCACTCGAACACGGACCAGAATGTCCCCCTTGAGCAAGCACACAGATGCGAGCTCGGCCTTCCTGCTAAGCGCATCGGCCACCTGATTTTCTTTGCCGGGTTTGTACTGCAACACCATGTCGAACTCGGCTAGAAAATCTTGCCATCTCGCCTGCTTCTGAGATAGCTTCTTTTGGGACTGGAAGTAGCTCGTGGCAACATTGTCCGTCATGACCACGAACTTGGTGCCGAGGAGGTAGTGCCGCCATGTCCTCAAGCTATGCACGACCGCGGTCATCTCCTTCTCCTGCACCGTGTAGCGCCGCTCAGTGTCATTCAGCTTGCGGCTCTCGAACGCGATGGGGTGTCCTTCCTGCACCAACACCCCACCGATGGCGAAGTCGGAAGCGTCCGTGTGCACTTCGAACGCCTTGGAGTAGTCCGGTAGAGACAAGACCGGCTCCTCCGTCACAGCCCGCTTCAGTGCCTCGAATGCCTCCTCGCATCGGGGCGTCCAGCTCCACGCCCGATCCTTCCGCAGCAGATCGGTCAGAGGCGCTGCGATGGCGGAATATCCTTGGATGAACCGCCGGTAGTAGTTCGCCAAGCCAAGGAACGATCGCAGCTCCGTCGGCTTGGTGGGAGCCTCCCACTCCCGTATGGACTGGACCTTTGCGCCGTCCATCCATATCTTGCCACGTCCGATCCAGTGCCCCAAGAACGATACCTCTTCTTGTGCGAATGAGCACTTCTCCCGCTTGACGAAGAGTTCGTTCTCCCTTAGCACTTGGAAGACAGTCTTCAAATGCTCGATGTGCCCCTCCATCGTGTTTGAGTACACGACGATGTCGTCGAGGTAGACCACGACGAACCGATCCAGGTAGGGATGAAAGAGCTTGTTCATCAAAGTACAAAAAGTCGCAGGAGCATTTGTTAGACCAAAAGGCATAACCATAAACTCATATGCGCCATACCTCATCACGCATGCCGTCTTAGCCTCGTCGTCCTCCGCAATCCGGACTTGGTAATATCCCGAGCGCAGATCAAGTTTGGAGAAGTATCTCACGCCTCCCAATTGGTCGAACAAGTCCGCCACCAACGGGATGGGATATTTGTTCTTGACGGTTACCTTGTTTAGTGCACGATAGTCGATGCACAAACGAAGGCTTCCGTCCTTCTTCTTCTGGAACAGCACCGGTGCACCATACGGGGCCTTTGACGGTCTGATGAATCCCGCGTCCAGCAATTCCTTGAGTTGCTTCTTCAACTCGTCCAGCTCGGACGGGGCCATGCGATATGGAGCCATGGCGGGCGGCTTCGTCCCCGGCTCCAACTCGATGGCGTGGTCTACCTCCCTCCGCGGAGGTAGCCTCTTTGGCAACTCCTTGGGCATGACGTCCCCGAACTCCACCAGGACGTCATCGATCTCAGGCGGAAGATCCCCTGCACGGGCGCTTCCTCCGTCTTAAGCACAGCAAGGTAAGTCATCTCTCTGTGTCGCATCCCCTTCTTGAGTTGTAATGCGGAGAGAGCCTTTCCTTTCGTAAGCTCGCCTCGTGCAGTTGTCACCATGCACGGAGAGCTCTCCTCCATGATCCCGACGACTCCCAGATGCGGCATTGGGACCGCCTTTGCCGAAGTGAGGAAGTCCATCCCAAGGATCATGTTGAAGTCGTCCAGTGGTGCTGCCGTGAGACTGGTGACACCCGTCCAGTCTCCCACTTTGATCTTCAACCCCTTTGGCCACCCCCTGTACGGGGCGCGCCTCAGAGTTGACTGCCTTTATCGTGCTTGAGTCTTTTTCCAGCGCCAAACCCAAGCGTCGGACCTCCGCGTCCGAGATAAAGTTGTGGGTAGCCCCCGTGTCGACCATCGCCCTGGTGTTGTGGCCGTTGATCTTCACGTCCACGTACATCAGCTCTCGATTCGGGGTCTTGGACACTACCGTCTTGCTCTTCAAAGCATTCAACAGGCGCAGGGCACCCATGTGAGCCCCCTTCTTAGGCTCCATGTCCTCGGCCTCCTCGCCTTGGACCGCGTTCACCCTCTTGCCCTTGTTCGGACAGTCCCGTGCGAGGTGATTTCCACCGCACACATAGCACTCGATCTTCCGCTCCGTCGAAGGCTTTGCTTGCGGCTTGTCCTTCGGCGGCGGGCCTCCCTTTCCGTTGTTCTTCTTCGCTCCCCCACCATTGAACTTAGTGGTGGTCTTTTCCTTGGGCTTTGGGACATCATTTCGTCGATACTCCATCAGCTTCTCGGCTGCCGCAACAGCCGCGTTCACATCCGACACATCTTGCCTCTGCAATTCTTGTGCTGCCCATGGTTGTAGACCCTCCAGGAAGTGGAACAGGCGATCCTCTTCGCCCATAGTGGAAATGAAAAGCATCAGGCGGGTGAACTCCGCCACATACCCCTTGACGGACCCGATGTGTTTGAGTTGTCGCAAGCTCCGTCTCGCGACATACTCCACGTTCTTCGGGTAGAATTGAGACTTGATCTCCTTCTTGAGATCCTCCCAAGTCTCGATCTTGCAGAGCCCCTTTTCCATATCGATGCACCTGCGTCGCCACCACAGCATAGCATCATCAGAGAAATATAGGGACGCTGCGTTTACCTTGTCGGTCTCATCCTCGATGCGGACCGCCTTCAGGTAGCGCTCGACATTCCAGATGAAGTTATCCACCTCCTTCGCATCCTGTACGCCAGTGAAGGATTTGGGTTCTGGATACTTCACCCTCTGCGTCGACTCCCTCCTCGGAGTCGGACCACCAGCAATGGCCCTCTCGAGGACCTCCGCCTTGGTTTGTAGCTCTTTGCGTAGTTCAGCAATCTCCGCCTTCGTGGCCTTTCGTTCCTCCTCGAACTCGGTCTGCATCTCGCGGAGATGTTCTCGGAACTCCGTCATAGCCGTGGCGATATCCGCCTCCAAACCCTGGGCGAATTCCTCGTGAGCCGCTTGGTTCTGCTCCACTTGATACTCGACGCCCGTCACGCCCTTCTCCAGCATCTCAACCCGGTCAGCCAACTCGCCAAGAGCCCGTTCCACCAACGGTTCCTTGCTCTTGCCCTTCCTCGAGGTCTTCGCCTTCTCCTTAGGCGATGAGGGTTGTGCGGGTTCCTCGTTGATGATGGCTTCGGTCGAAGACATGACGGCGATCGAACCTTTGCTCTGATACCACTTGTCACGGACTTAGTGTTTTTGCTAGCACTTCGTCCCGTGCGACGTACTGTCTTTCTCCTCAAAGACTCGTGCAAGCATTTCCGTCCCGACTTAGCTAGATCGCTAAGAAAACTAGAATAGTGGAGCAAAGATGGGACTAGTAAGAATCTCTTTATTGACTTGGAGAATGCTTACAATTTTTAGGTGGTGAGGAACAAATGAGAGCATCCCCTTTTATAAGTGCTCATAGAGCAATACAAGGAAAGTCCTGGAAGGAATATTCCAAGGATTATTACATTCTACCATAACTGGAATGGCATATTCCAGGTTATTCCCTAGCAACATAAAAGGAAACTTCAAGGGCCTTCCAGAAGCTTCTTGGACCTCCTAGAACGATCTTGGGCCTTCCGGAGAGATCCACAATCTTCTAGAGCCTTCCGCCATCTTCTAGAATGTTCTGGAAGCTTCCCGCATAACCTTGGTCCGCGAAAAGGTTATGCAACTGGGCCTCGGGCGGGGTGTAACATTTGGGACGTTACAAATGGCTCTATTTGCGATATTCCTATCTATTCTTTTGGATATTTATAATTCTTCCGTTTTCCTGGATGGAATTTCAATGAGTTGGGTGTTCATTATGGTTATCAATCAACATGGTTATTGCCAAACAGTGCAAACTCATTAGAGTCAGATAGAAAACAGGAAAAATATTGAACTTCTCTACCTCGCCGACGGCAGCAGAGAGAACCCTCCGACCGCCGTCCATCTCCGCGAGCACCCTCGCATCCTCGGAGTCGTGCACCGAGATCCTCTCGTCCCTTACCAAAAAGAACCTCTCTGCGCCACCGTCGCCATACCTCACAATCTCCGCCTCCCTATCCAGCTTTCCGAGAAAGCTCCTCCTCCCCCTGACCAAATTCACCATCCCGATCCCCGCGTCCCTCCCGACCGTTAGCGCCAGACGCCCCGACGGGTGCACCGCGAGGTCCGCGACGCCCTTGCGGTGCACGGGCACTGTCTTGAGGTGGACGAACCGGTCGCCGGCGTCGTAGATGCAGATGTTACCGTCGGCGGAGGCGGAGACGAGGTTCCGGGCGATGGAGGGGGCGAGCGGGAGGAGAAGAAGGAGAGGGAGGTGACGGGGGCGGCGTGGTCAAGGAGGGAGCCGAGCTCGGAGGAGAGGGAGAGGTCGTAGAGGCGGATGGAGTCGTCGGCGGATCCGGTGGCGGCGAGGGGGAAGAGAGAAGCGGCGCACTTGATGGGGGCGGCGTGGGAGGGGTAGGAGAAGAGGGGGGCTAGGGCTAGGGTTTCGGAAGCGGAGGGGCGGAGGGAGAAGCCCCATATGAAGCGCTCGTATGAACCGGCGATTAAAGTCATCATTTCTTCTTCGGACACACCCTCTCCCTCTCTTTGAGACCGGGGTTAACCCGATAAACCGTTAATGGTTTAGAGTATGGTTGAAGATACTCGGAGTCTCGGACTTGGATTCGGGTTCCGGTTAAAATATCTAAACTTGATAAAAAATAGGATTGTCATGGATTCATGTATCGGATTAACTCGAAATCTGACACGCACACGCAACCGCACACGCACGCACACGCACATTTTTCGTGCTTTCCTCATGGCCTCGCTCCGTCGTCCCCCTCCTCGGCTGCCGCCTTGGCCCCCGGATGTTTGGCTCTCCTGGGCTGCGGCCCGACTCCTCGTCGTCTGCTCCCACGCCTCCCCCGTCCTCGGGTCCTCAGAGACTGGCTCGTCTCCTCCCGGCTATCCTCCCCCTCTTCCAGCAGGCTCGTCCCCGGCCGCCCCCTGCTACTTGTCTAGGACGATAGCTCCCCCTCCCAATTTTGTCGGCTCCTGCCCATCCGCTCGGGCGACTCCTCTCCAGCCTTCCTTCCCCGTCGGTAACTCCTTGGCTCAGCGGACCGAGGTGGCTCCTCTCCTGCCTTCGGAAGAAGCTGCTGCTTCGACCTGGGATACTGTGCAAGCCCTCTTCCCGGAGCAATTTCGATTTTCGAATGCTCCCTCGGTTCCTGCGCCACGTCCTTTTTGGCGATCTTTTTTATTGGCGTACACCACCTGGCCCCTACCCTTTGGTGGTGGGCCCTACAGATTCCTTCTGATATCGTTTGCGCGCCTAGCTTAGCCCAGGGTGGCGCTTCTGCTGCGCCATTGGAGACCAATCTGGTCACCTCTGCTGTCCTCGTGGTTGTTGATGTTTTGGGACTGTCTCCAGATCGCGCCAGGTGCGGTCGGCGCCCTTCTATCTCAGCTGCATGGAACTAGGGTGTTGGCGCCAGCCCTTGTTGGCGCACCCGCGCCATTGGCGCTCGGGGACCTAGCGCTAGCTGCGCACTCTGTAGTGCCCCGCTCCTCGCGGTCCACTATGTAATACCTACGGCTTGCTGACTCAGTCTTGAACTGAGTATTTGGGGAAACATTTGCCGGTATCGATTGATCACGGATGAAATGCAATGAACCTTTCCAATTGAAGGATTGGCTTCTATTGAAATGAATCCAAGAGTTTTTGTTGATGTTTTCTTTCGCTGCTTGGTTTTGATGAATGTTTTCGTGTTGTTTTCGATGATTGGTTTTCATTGTTCGCTTTCATCGCATTTCGCATTCATTCCGAATCTTGAGAGAAAGAGACCGAAGTATGCTAATCAATTGTTGGTGCCAATGTAGGACACCTGAACTGTTCGTGAACGGCGCGTGAAGTCCCTCCTTCTCTCAAGTAAGATTCATCTCGGTGAGTTGCTTTAACCGGGCTTGCATTTATTTGTATGCCCTAATAAAAATGATCTCTAGTCCACTCCTTATTGCGTCCCTCCGATCAACGATACCTCAGTAACAAAAGATAAGAGAAGATAAATGAATGAATCACATGTAAATTGGAACTGTCCCTTGCTTGTCCCAACATGAACTGTATACTCTTATGAATTGCCTAAAAGAGATAGCTCGGTATGGAAATCACGGCTTGACTGTGCAAGAAGAAGAGAATGGAAATGTTTACAAGTTGCTAGGCTCGTACATAGTAGAATTATCTGATAGCTGCATTCGCATTGGTCTAGACAACTTGTGCACAAGGTGGTAATCTCTCGATCGATTCTGAGGGCACCTGGAGTCGATCGGCCTAGGAGAGAACAGGACACCTGGGGCTAGAAGTCCCGCAGTAAGAGGGGGTGTCAGTCTATTAGTAGTTGGATAAGAAGTTTCGATTGCTAGTAATGGGAATACCCATGGACCACAATAGTTAGGTTTATGCATATATACAGAGATTTATTGCTAGCCTAACATGCAGGGACGGAAAATGAGTATGCTTTACATATATGCAAATTGTGCTAACCTATTTTGTGCAGGAATGACTGCCGGCGATGGTAAGTTGGTTATGAATATTTCTGCTGTCATATTTCTTATGAATTGTTAAAGAGAATCTAGACAAGTAGAAAGATCACTAGTAAAATATAGCTTCACATATTGAATTAGTGCAGATATTTGTGAGTTTCGGTGAAGAGCCGCTCGCCAGTACATGATGTGTGCTGACCCACGTTGTAGGCATCGTTTTCAGAAAGCAAAGGAGATAGGGAGATTTCAAGTGAGGCACTAAAGCTCGTCTAGCCCAGTAGAGCTGTGGACTGCCTCGAAGCTTCATTTTCTTTCCAGTCAAGTTTCAAGTTCCCTTTTTCTTTGAAGGTGTCTTTCAATTCCAGCTTGTAATAAAGGGATATCAAGTATGGGCATTGCGACTATTTTCAAATGAGAGTTTTCAAAAAGAATCATGTAGCCAAGATAAGGCAAATCTGAGTTGCAAAGTTTTGTACTTGTATTCCTATCAGTTTATCAATAAAAAGAAGTATTTCCATTTCAAATTTTGTGTCCAATATTTGGTTTTCTGCAATGAATGGGTGCGTGCGTGTGTTTTGCTTAACTAATGGGTGCGTGCGTGTGTTTTTGCTTGACTAGTTATTTTGTGCAGGTACATGGCCTTGTGCAAGCGTAACTTAGGCTTGCACGACATCACGCCTTAGCGAGGACGATCGATCCCGCAGGGATCCAGGCAAGACGGACGACCCTAGCGGGATCGGGGCGTGACACACTCTCCTGCTGGCGCATCTAGGACAGCCCCCACCTTGTCCCATCCAGCTGGGCATGTACTCCTCCTGTGGGCCTTGTGGATATCCACGCTACGCCTTCTGTTGTGGGTGCAGATCTGCTGGCGTTGTTTCCTGTGGCGCACCCTAACCCAGCACCACCCCCATCGTGCCCCCTCTTGCCCTGGTGCCTCAGGGTGTCTCTCCTGCCACACATCCTGGAACATTCTCTCTCCCCGGCTTGGCGCCCGGTGCCATTCTTAAGCCACCCTTCGCTCCCGAAGTGGATCACTTGCCCCCACTTTGCTCAGCATGGCTATTCCCAGGTCCTGCAACTGTGTGCCCGTGCGGCGCCACTCATCCCCCTCCCCCTGCGACTTCCTTCGCAGACAACTGCGTCCAGACAGAATAGCCCCCCCTCAACCGGCGCTCCTTGATGTTGCGCTAGCGGAGCTAGATCCCCCTTCCCCGGCTGGATCCTAGCTCATGACGGTGTCGTTCTCTGACTCAGAGTTATCGTCTTTATCAGCGATCTTCCCGCATACCTTCGTACTTAAATTCTCTGCCGACTGCCCGAAGCTGCTCCGGGTTCAGGAGACAATCGCCGGCTGGGGCCTCACCGCAGCATACAGGGTTGCCCCGCTAGACTCGAAGCACATCCTCCTGCACCTTTCCTCCGAAACAGATCATACTAACATCTGGTCCAGAGGCTCCGGCCGGATAGACAGCTACCCTATGAAAATTGTTAGATGGTCTGCGGACTTCAACACCAACATTGACTCGGCGGTGGTTTCAACTTGGGTGACCCTCCCAAACCTACCTCTCATCTACTTCGTCTCTGCAGTGCTGAAGCGTATCGCCTACTCCTTTGGCACGTTTGTGGCGCTGGCAGAAGAAACCCATAACCTCTCCAAAGCCAATTATGCTAAAATTTGTATAAAGCTCGACCTGAGCAAGTGTCACGCCCCAGAACCAGAATACTAGAGAGCGGGAGACAGACACAACCAGCTACGTACATTAAAGTGAATCCCACTTCGCAACACGATCACGGCTGTCTAGATGCATGCGGGTTTAACTACAAGCCAACAGTCACTTATGGTCAAAAATAAGCCTAGTGTCTCAATCTCAAGCAAGCAAGTAAATATAACAAGATGGTAGATCATCAGACATACAAAATAAGGTGTCCCATACATTACATATTCAGATAATCATGAAGCTAGTCATACAAAATGCGAAGACTAGCAAGAGTTAAAGTCATACATGATCAACCCTAGAATTTGTCAATAATGTTACAGCCCGTAGGCAGACAGGAATGTAAATTCTCACGAGCTAACACTTGCTCGGCGGCTAAACGCCTCAAAAGAATAATTTACAATAGAGTGGGAGAGCAAAATAAACCTACTCGTTGCCAAGGTTGCGTCTAGTGTTCACCATCTGGCTAGAAGGCTGGGAGATCCTCGGGTGCTACTCCGAAATCTGGCCATACAAAACCAGCTGGGTCAGAACCCAGAAAAGCAAGTGCCACAAGGGAGGCTTCACTTAAGAACTAAAACCAGCATATTAGCACATAAATGATAACGAAAGATATGAGTTAAAGAAAATATGGTAATAAATGATAAGATAACTGAGAGACTATTTCGGTAACCAAGTTACAACCCGTAAACCAAATAAGGATCGGAGTTGTAACCCTTCACCTAAACAGAACTTAGTCTCTGACCGATTATCGATAAAGCAAAACCTAAACAGTAATGTGCTGAAGTAAACATGTAATGGCCTTGCCTAGACAAGACTAGATGGGTCTCCATTCATGAATCACGGCCAAACAAGGAGTACGGCTTGATACTTTAACTAACTAGGGTTATCACAAGCCTAATTACTACAAGATGCATTGAGATGTCCCAGCAGTCACAAGCCCTGCAGCTATCCAGTTATCCTTTTGCAGGTTGAGAGAGTTGATTAGGTGACTTGGGGGTGCAACACATGACAGTGTGCTGAAAATGTGCCTACTCGACGGCAGGCTACAAGTCCAATTAGAGTGCCCAGATAACGGGATTGTCTGTGACTGGGAATCACTATGAACTACTTGATCAATCTAGTTGTTAACTTAGTCAGATTCAGTATGAATCCCTGACCGTAGAAATCAGGAATTCATGTCTTAGACATGATGCAAGATGATACATGTAGCTTGTACATATACAATCAAGAGAAATCATCCACGGTGTCAAGACGAGAGTTACATGTTACTTGTCAAGATCATATGTCATGTTATGTTAGTTATCAAGGCAAGAGTGAGTCACAACGGACCACCATCAAGAATTATCATGTCAAGTTACTTGTCAAGAGTGCACCACGATGGGTCACTATCAAGAGTTATCATGTAAAGTCACATTGTCATGTCGTGTTCATGTAAGTGCACCACGGTGGGCCACTATTAAGGAGTTGTTAGAGAGTGTACGTGCCATACCAAGATCGTGTTTAAAGCTCAGAGTACATGTGCAACATGGAAAATAATATTATTGGACTAGTCAAGTAAAGAGTACAAACAAAGTCATAATTTACACTAAGGACTATGGGGACAAATATGAACATTTGCAAGAGATGGCACAAAGGGTCAATAGGGTGTCATGAAGAGCATGCATCCAAAATACATGTGCTAAGAGTAGCATGCGTCCAAGGCTATACGCCTAAGACTAAACACATCATGTAGGGCATATGCTATGGAAGGAATGCACAAGAGAGTGCATGCGCCTATGGTCTATGCGCCCACAAGCATGCGCCTATGGTCTATACGCCCTCATGAGTCAGGCAGGGAGCAATGGGAAGCTAACTCAGGAGCCATCTATACTGGCTATGTGAGCGCATAATAAGGGCTATGCGCCCACAACAAAGGGGCATTACGACTTAACACATATTTTAAAGTTATGTGCATAAGCAAGTAAAAGCCATGGGCGCATATAAAGCCATGCGCCCACACTGAGGAAGGCAGGAAGCTTGGGCGCATATAAAGGGCTATGCGCCCAAGGCTGAAGTTACTGTGGGCGCATAAAATGCCATGCGCCCACACTGTTCTTCTTCTCCAACCCGAGAAGAAGAACCATGGAACCCATGAACTTTCCAAGTCCATAAATCACTCAAAATAACTCAAAATTCGAATTTTTAAGGTCCATTTTAGGTAAAATCAAATTCTCTACAACATAGAACAATCAAAACATAAATAATCAAGTTTGGTAGATCAAAACCTAAGAAAACCGAGAAAGCTACAAACTTAGATCAACAAGAATCCCTTCATCTAAACCAAGAACTCCAAGTTCTAAGGAGGCTTAGAATCAAGAGGGGAAGACAATGGAACACAAAATCTAAGATCCATTATGAAGCAAGATTGCACTTGCCTTTGGTGGGTGGAGAGAATTAATGGAGGAAGAAGAAGTAAAGGAAATAATGAAGAGAGAGAGAGAGAGAGAGAGTGGAGTTGATTTATATCAATCCTCTCCATCTCTAACCAAAATCAAAATAAACCAAGCCAAGCTAAACCAAGTTAAACCAAGACCAAACCAAGCCATGCTAGATAAGTCAAGATACGGGTCGGGAGTCCGTACACATATATTGAAAATACGTATAACGAAAAATGGGAGTGACAGCAAGACCCCCCTAACCACATACAAATAGCTCTCGGCAACAAGATGCACATCTAGTGCATAATTTATGACAACAATATCATATTCTACACACATTGTCATCTAAGAGGTCACCTCATCGAATACTGCTTCCGAGCACCCGTAACTGAAGAAGAAATTGACTCGCAAGGCTGATCCACATCCTCCAATCAGTAATAGCAATAAACCCCCTATCCTTCCTCTCCCTAACTCCCATACCAGATTCAAAAATAGTAAGAAAAAATCCACATCTCAAAATCTCGCCCCTCAGTACAGAGCTATCATAGCTTTCAAAGACACGACTATTAGCATATCCAACAAATTTGACACCCTAGCTTCTGAGACCGAGAAAGTCTCCCTGGAATCAGACCAACCTTACGATAATCGTGGAATTCTAGAAGCATATGCCGAGAACACTAGCAGCGACAACGTCGTGGAGGAGGAACAAACGGAGGACACGGATCATCCGAACACAGGAAGCCCGCCAGATCAGACATAAGAGTCCACCATATATCTGGATCCGGCACACCCTTCTACCAGGAAGGCGGGCATATCGGCAGAAACTTTAGCTAATCTAGGTCAAGGCCCGGTGAACAGGATGATTCAGGCCAACGATGCCGGTTTCACCAATAAGAACAACTTCTTTACCATCGAGAAGGAGGTAGCCCCTATCAAAAAATCTAACAAGAAAAGAAACAAAGAGTCATCGGCCATCATCACTCGATCGGTAGCGAAACTCAACAACCCCCCTCACTAGTTGCCTCAATGATTAACATCCTTTTCTAGAATGTTAGAGGCCTCGCCAATAAACCCACCTTTAGAAGATTAAATAGTCTCAAGAAGATTCACAGAATCGATAACTTAGTGATTATTGAACCCAAAATTCTCCCAAACAAAATCAAGTCCATCTAGATGCAGCTAGGTTTTCCCTCAGCGGTCGCCGGCTGTCACGATATTTGGATCATGTTTGCGGTCGACATAAAGCTCAACATCATCCACGACTCGAGGCAGGCACTCTGTATTAGATTGAACATCCCTTGCTCAATTCCCGATCCCTCCTTTCGTGCATGGCAGCTGCGACATCTCCGAACGTAGACAGCTATGAGAGGATCTTACGAATACCCAACTTAACTACAAACATCTTCCCTGGCTTTGTGTCGGCAATTTCAATGTTGTTACTTGCAGAGAGGAGAAATCGGGAGGTCGTCCCCCTCTTTCGTCGGCCATCCAAGACTTTACCAGCTTCATTTTTAATGCCCACATGTCTTCCCTCCAGTTCCACGGTAGCGCCTTCACCTGGTGTAACATGCAAGAAGTCACGAGACGACAGTACTCATCTCAACTGTGCCCTCATCAATTCGAAGTGGTCCAATTTGGAGACCTTCTCCACTATGTCACACCTCAACGCGACCGAGTCGGATCATTTCCCTCTCCTCATCAAAATCAACAGCAAGTTGAACCAGATCAAGAAATTTTTTTGCTTCCTCGACTTTTGGACCCACCACCCACAGTTCAGGAACATTGTGGATAATGCCTGGCATTGTACTGACACCCTCGACCCCCTTGCTCGTGTCATGAACAAACTCAAAGCGACTAGAAGAGCGCTGACCGTATGGAGTAAGGTGTAACTCCATTTTTTCTAATAATAAAATTTGGGTATTTCTATTATTTTTACTAAATATTCTTAAAGTAAAATATCTTGAATTAGTAATATTCTATAAATAAATTTTATTGATTCTTCTAATTTTATTTATATGGATGCCTTAAATTAATAAAGGTTATTTCTATATTAAGATGGTTAATTGTTTTTTTATAAATTTTTATCCTCCTTAATGTTTAAATCCAATCCTAACTTCTCATTTGGATCTCAATTCTTTCAGAGTCCAACTGTTCCTTGGGTTGCATAGCCAATCAGGCCCTTCGGCCAGCCTACCAGCAACTGGGCACGGATCCGGATCATGAGTCCAAACCCGCAAACCCAATAACCCTCACCAGCATCCATTCCCAACCGTTAAATTGAAATCTTCACTCAAATTTCTATCCTCCTTCCCAATTCCTTCCAACTCCTCTGCTACTGCAGTTGGAAGACAACGACGAAGCTGCAGCCGCTCGGCGGAGGAAGGCCAGCTTCCCAAAGGTTCTTCTTCCTCACCGTCGTCCCCATCTAACCACCTATTCCATCTCCACCCTCCGATCATAACCGATTCCTAACCACCTCTTCTCCGACGCTCGCCGCCCAACTGCCTCGCTAACCGCCCAACCGCCTCGTCGCTGCCCGACCTGACGTCCTCCAACCGCCTACCCGTCATCCCTACCTATAAATTGAACCCCAGTTCTTCTTCTTTATCACCCCTCCAACAGTGGCGAAGCCCTGTTGCACCCACCTCCCTCCACTCTTTCTTCCTCTGAGCGTTCTTCGCCGAGTTTCGAAGCGGCGACCATGGTGTCCGTAGCGACGACGACGATGATGTGTGTCACGACCCGCATCCGCTTTTCGGATACGAAACGTGTCCAAGCCCAGCCTACGCCGCAGTGTCGGCGGTAGTACGCTGTCTATACTTAAGTCACGGCAATCTAGAATCACGGAAAAACTATATCTCATCCACAGAAATAATCATGTCACGGTCAAGATCAATGAAAAGACATGAACTGAAATAATAATGAATAAACTGAATATCAAGAATCACTGTCACGTCCGGTGGACACAAATCCACTACCAATAGACGGAAGAAAAATAAAAGAATACATGGAGTAACTAACTGAATGAAAACTGCTAATCTAGACCACCTCAAGTGCAACCGATGCGATCTGATGCTGGCTCAACCCTCTGGTCTGCTCCTAACTCAACTCGGCTAACCTGAAGAGATCATCAGGTCCTCAGAGGACTAGTAAGATACAAAAACGAGCCTTTCTAACAGTTTATTATGCATGTAGAAAATACAAAATAAACAAGTAAAACTGAGCATTGAATAAAGCACGAAACTATACACTGTCTACACATAAATGAACTGTTGAACGAGGACGATAGAACTCATATCAAGGTGTCAACGGATAACCGAAACGAATACTCAAACCCTCGTCCCTAATGTGGACTCGCAGGTTTGAACTACTAATCCTCGTCCCTAGTGTGGACTCCCAGATTAGCATCTACTACTAACCCTCGTCCCTAGTGTGGACTCGCAGGCTAGCATCACCCTCGTCCCTAGTGTGGACTCGCAGGCGTAACCCTATACCACTAACCTTCGTCCCTAGTGTGGACTCGCAGGCTAGCATCTACTACTAACCCTCGTCCCTATCGTGGACTCGCAGGCTAGCATCACCCTCGTCCCTAGTGTGGACTCACAGGTGTGGACCAATAACTACTAACCCTCGTCCCTATCGTGGACTCGCAAGTTAGCTTCAAGGTTCAAGACACGGAGGCACGACTCAATCAAGGCACGACCAATAAGACACAAGCTAACTGTGAACACTGTCTAAAGCAATGATAAAATATACCAGCTTGATAGAAAAGATACATGGCAACAATATGAGAAAACTGGATAAATAATAGACAGTGCATGTAAATAAAGTTGTGTAGAAAGGCAAGGTATACTTGCCTTAGGTCCTGTGCTGCTGGCACTGTCAAGTGCTAAATCGTTTCTCCAACCTGTTTATAAATCGACTTGAATTAATAGATATAATTGGAAAACTAACTATTTACAATTAGGAATTAGCTTCTAGGTTTATTATTGTTTTCTTATCCTATCTGATTTCCTATTCAGTGCAAGGTTGCTAAGCCAAGTTCAGGCTTATGACCCTGTTGCTTCCCAGTTCTCTGTCATATCAACATCCTAACCAAACTGAGACTCCATGGTTCTTGACCTTAGCCCTCATCCCTTGTAGACTCAATATACTATGGACAGACCCTATACTCCTATCCTGGATTAGTGGCAACATATCCACCCTAAACTTGCTTACTGGTACCTTGTATGGGGATTGGTATAGAACATATAGGGCAATGCTGTTACAAGTATGCACAGACCCTTAATTGAAATCCTGATACAAAGGCCTGATCTGGTATCAAGCATTCATATAATATACAGTTTGATACCCAGGGCTTTATGCTCATATTAGGATCAAATGTCAAATATGACACCATGCATCATTTTGCTACAAGGACTGATCCATAGAAATACCGGGGACCAAGTTGCACATACCCATCCCTATTCTCTTGATATGCAACTGCATGACCCTATATATCTATAGATAGGTAAGGTGCACAAGAGATGCAACAACAATGGCTCAAAGATGTGGTTTTGTTTCAGCATATCAACATCACAGAAATCTGTTCTTAAGTCTCTAATACGATTTAGAACAAATGCCCTATCCACAAGTACATACTCCAAGTCACAGGTTACAAAGGGCAGAACACATATTTATCTCTATACCTGTGGACAGCAACCAAGGTGTATAGGACAATACCCAATGGGGAATGGACAATACACATGGTGTTAGACCTGTATCTCCTGATATGGGACTCGGTTGTCCTGATTCCAATATTAGTATCACAGGATTTGAGTCAACTCTTTGATTATACATATGTAAACCATCTTTAACTGAATCTAAGTAGTTTACAGTTGCTAATATGATTAGAACCATACTCTAAAAAGTTCTACTCAAGTTTCTTATATGGCAATGCTCCCTGTTTCCCATTGGATCCGGTAGGACCTGACACTCGGGTTCCCCTGTATAAACATCTTCATTAGAAGAAGAACCATGCTATGGTTTGGCTATTTCAAGGTTCTGAGATGGACTTCAAGTATTGAATATCCAAACAAGTATCAGAAGTACCAACTGATACTCTCTTCTACTGAATACTCGAATACGTATCAGAGATACTTCTCTAACCTATTGAATGCTCGAGTATATATCAGAGATACTCTAATCTAATATACTCGAATATGTATCAGAAATTCTCTAACCTATTGAATGCTCGAGTATATATCAGAGATTCTCTAACCTATTGTATACTCGAATATGTATCAGAAATTCTCTAACCTATTGAATGCTCGAGTATATATCAGAGATTCTCTAACCTATTGTATACTCGAATATATCAGAATTTATCAACTGATACTCCCATCTATTGAATGCTCTAATATGTATCAGAATTAATCAACTGAAAAACAAAGGAGGAGGGAGACTTACCCCTGGTATCGAATTCCCCCTTGTTGCTGTGACGAAGTCTGCGTTCGGGTCTCGAACTCGATGAAGAAAGTTCGAATTTGATGAACTCACGATCTTCCTCCCTTCCTATTCTACTCGAACAGAAACTCAGGAATCCCTCAAACAGGACATATATACATATATGCACGTATGGGAAGGATAAGGGGCCTGCTTAAATTTAAACTGATAGTGTTTAAACTCCTATTTGAACTTGAATTCCATTCGAAACAGAGGATTTGATCCAGGAGGAGAACAGATAAGAGGGAATCCTTTTAAAAGTCAGTTTTGAATTGATCCAACACAGGTTTTGGTCGGGTTGAAATCACAGATTGGATATGGTAAGGGTTCATGGTCAAATCTATCAGAGCCTGCTCAAGTTCCTGGTTTGGTTTAGAGGGATTTGAACCACAGAAGACTAATCCTCAATATTCCTACTGTTTTCCGATTTCCTGGAGGGGAATCGAAGGATTTGATCTCATCTCAGTTGATGAGAGTTATCATGAATCCAACTTGAATCCAAAAGCAGGGGTTGGAAAAGGGTTTGTATATCGGTTTTGGAGGCTGCCATGGATCTATATATAATCCAGTTTGGGTAGATATGAATCTGTTTAAACCAGATCAGAGTGAATCTCCTCCCCCTTGATTCATTAGAGATTTGAGTCATCTCTTATTCGAATCAATCCAGCTTCTAGGAGTCGGCAGTAACCCAAGGAGTTGAATTTGAATCTAAATTCGATTCAATCCCTAACTGGCCGTTAGCAGGTTTGAATCAGGGACTCTTTTGTTTACCCCCTTATATTTGAATGTTTGCACAAAGCCCCCTGTTACTCTAAGTATTAACACCCTTCACCTTCCATTGGTGATTAAGAATATTACACATACAACTAGGATTTGGGGTATAGAAACCGATCCTGCTATTTGAAATTTAATTCAAAAAAATGTCTTTAAGGTCCCTGCAACGTCCTATTATCCACTCGGTCCATCTATTAGTAAATAAGTAAAAACCAATATAACACCTAACAATGTACGTGACAAATAATTGTTAAAAATAAGACAAAATAAAATTAAAAAAAATACGAGGATAAAATTGGTCAAGGGGTTTACAATGTGAGGCATGTTCTTCTTCTTCCTTTCCGGCGATCGACGAAGCTCTCCAAGGAAGCGCTCGATTCAACTCGCGGCCGTGCGGTGAGCGGCGTACTTCAATCCGACACTGGTGAGTGTCCTCGTCTTCTTCGTCTACCTCCTCCCTTTTGTTCCCTTCGAATTCTTGAGTATTTTGATGTTGTTGATCGATTGGTGTTGGTGATCGATATAAGCCTGGGTGATTTTAGTGATCATGGATCGATTCTTCGAGTGATTTTGATCGGTTCATTCTTCTCATTTTCTGGAATTTGATTGAAGGATTGGTGAGTTTTGATTTGATCCTCGCAAGTTTTTCTCCAATTTGGAGTTGATCCGAATCAAGTATAACTCATGTTCTTGTAACCTTCCTTTTGATCATCACATGTTCGATATTATGCCTGAACCAGAGCTCTGTAGAAGATTTGGACACGGGGACTGCTGTATCGACTCCTGAAGATGTAAACAACCTATCTCGGGCACATGTATGATTCTATACTTGATTCTTACTCTGTGTTGAACGAAAGTATTCGTGTGGTGTTAGAGCAGCCATCGCGTAGAGCAGTGGACTCGACTCTGTGTCGGCGTGTCCAGTTGGGTGTCGTAAGACACAGACGAGTATCATTATGGGGAAATGTATGGTTAGTCTAATGTTAGTTAGCCAGCTGCACTTGAGGATTGAATTCCAGGCCACTGTTTGTTAGCCGTTAATGTTAAGGTTATGTGTGTCAGTTGAAAGTGGCTGGATTTGAAAGCAGGAATATGGGCCTTAGAAAGTGATTGGGCTTTAGATGGGATGGAGTTATTTTGGCTGAGTGTTATATTGTTGAGCTGGACAGAATAGGTTTTTTTTGGTAACTCTTTTAATTCAATACAGTTGGGGCCTTTTGGCAGACAATATATAGTTTGTTTTCAGTGAGTCTTGAGTAGTTGGGGAGCATGGGTTCCATATTGGACCATATTGGGCCTATGCATGGGTTCCATTTAAGTGTTGATCAATTTTAGTTAAAGAGTGATTTGGGCTTAGTTTAGCCTTGACATTACTAATGTGAGTATAGGAATAAGCTAATGGATTAATTAGTTAATTAATAATGGCAGGTTTAGTCATTAAGGATAAGTTGGAAGAAATGCTTAGATTATTATCTAAATTTCTTAAAGAGTTATTCTAAATTCTTCCCTATTTTAGGTGATTAGAAGGCATTGCTATTCTCGGAAATCAAGGAAAGTACATATACTCAGTATTACCATCATTTCATGTATTGCATTCACATTGTCTCGTGTCATTATTTTGCTTGTTCTTGATCGATTGCTTGCATTGTTTCTCGTGTCAGGTGGAGGACGTTCTAGAGACATATGATTGATAATGGACAATATTGCCTGATAGCATACTCCGTATGCCTGATGTCCATTTTGTGCGTGACTGATAGCATTGTCGTCAGATATGCCTGATTATTGCGTGACTGATAGCATTGTCGTCAGACATGCCTGATTATTGATTGACTCATAGCATATTCAATATGCATGATTAATATTAGTCCCCATATGTTGATAACGTCCAATTGCACATGTACACATAGCTAGTGCATACTTTATATTCACATTGCTTTTCTGTCTTTCAGTTATATTTTGATATACCGTTCCATTGATCTTTATGGTAAGTTTTATTGAGTTACATTGTACTTTGCTCCTTTTCTGACTGGATCGTTGATTACAGGTGAGATGGATCTTTAGATTGTCATGGCTGGCATTGGAGTTCACTTTATATTGAGATAGCTAGTTTCATGTATAGGAGATTGATTGAGTGTATTTGATTATATGTTGTTGTTGTTGTAGTATTTATCTTTTACCGGCTTTGTACCCGGATATTCATGTATAAGTTGTAATAATTGTATAGTGGATTGCTGTGATGGTTAGTAGCTTTCGAGATTAGATGCTGTGATGAGATTACTCTTGTTATTGATGACTAGACGGCTCACTACCGCTGTCAACGACAGTGTAGGCCGGGCATGCATCAACCCGTACCCAATTATTCGGAGCGGGGCGTAACATAAGGCCACCTTTGGGACATTTTTCAAGTTATTCGCATAGCTAAAGATACGTTACCCGCGCTGAAGCTCTCTTCGCCACTGATAGATCTTCTGCGGCCCGTGCCTCCCTCAATCTGACCAGAGCTCTGCTTAAATTCAGACTGAAAGTCGAGACTGAATTCTGGAAACAAAAAGCCAGACTGACCTGGACAGTGAAGGAGACAGAAACTCTAGCTATTTCTACTCCCGTGTTAAGGGGTGTAGACAATAGCTCAACCTCCACCAGATAGCCGATGTGAACGAGCACATAGTCAAAGGTTAATGGGATATCAAATCGGCCGCGGCTGATTTCTACTCCCAGTTATTTACCAAAGAGGTCATCACGAGAGACGAGGAATTCCTAGCGGAGATCCCTCGACTGATCGACGAAAGAGACAATACTCAGCTGGAGCTTCTCCCTTCAAAAATGAGGTCAAAGATGTTGTTTGGGCCCTTAACGAGCATAGCGCCCTCGGACCTGACGGCTTCACTAGCGTTTTCTTTAGATCGTGCTAGGACATCATCAAGTCGGACAAACATGGGTGGTCACCATTTTTTTTAAAGGAGCCAGGTACCCCAGATCGATTTCCTGCGCTTACCTGATTCTTATCCCCAAACAAGAAAACCCGGAGACCTTCAAAGACTTCTGCCCTATTAGCCTGTGCACCTTCACAAAAAAAAATTATCTCCAAGATCATCCGCCAATCGCATGAGCGAGATCTTCCCTAAGATTATTTCAGAAGGTCAGAGTGGCTTTGTTCGGGCAGGAACATCTTTGACAACATACTGTTGGCTTAGGAAATGATCACTTGCATGAAATTATCATCTAGGGGCAGAAACATATCTATCAAACTAGACATGTAGGCATATGACAAGCTGGAATGGCAATTCATGATTTGGGTTTTCGGGCCTTGGGTTTTTGGAAACCTGGACCAACATTATTTGGAGGTCGATCAATAACTCTTGGTTCTCTACGGTTATTAACGGCCAAGCTGAGGGTTTATTCAAATCTACGTGGTGTCAGGCAGGAAGATCCTTTATCGTCCACTATCTTCATCATCGCTGCTGAAGCTTTGAGCAGAAACCTGAACAAGATGGTGGGCTCCCCGTATTTCCAGCACTTCCACACCACTAGTGGCTGTCCGATCATAACTCAATTAGCGTACGCTGACGATATTCTCATATTCTCTTCTGGTGAAGTCAGGTCTGTGGAAGTGGTCCACAACACGCTGCAGAGATACGCCAAATGCTCTGGTCAGCGTGTCAACCCAGTAAGAGTTTCATCTATGTGCACGACAACACCAAAGAGACCACTCTGCCACCCTTACCAACATTACTTCCTTTAATATTGCGTACCCACCTTTCCACTACCTGGGGTGCCTGTTGGTATACGGCAAAACCAATATGGGAATCTTCGAAGGCCTGGTGGGAAAAATTAGAAAAAAGCTTGAGGGTTGGCACAACGCAACGTATCGCTTGGCGGAAAGATTATTCTGATTTAGCACGTCCTCTCCTCCATCCCCATATACACTTAGCAGCATGCTCCCCCCCCGAAGAAGGTTCTCACCACCATTGAAAACCTCTTCGCAAACTTCCTTTGGGGTCGCAGCAACGGCAAGAACAAGCACCATTGGGCTAGCTGGAACTCCATGGCTAGACCCACCGATGAGGGAGGTCTTGGTCTTTGCAGGCTACCGCATATTGTGGTTGCTTTCTCAATGAAGTTGTGGTGGAAGCTTCGAGTGAGCTGGAATATTTGGGCACGGTTCATAAAGGCCATATTTTTAAACACATTCATCCGTCCAACGCTGATTCCAACTGCAGATCCTCGCATCCTGGTGTCGCATCCTAAATGGGAGGAACCTTGTTGAACCTCTTATCCGCTTCGGTTGGGTCGGGCGAATCCTCTATGTTCTTCGAATGTTGGTCTGGGGACAATCTTCTCCCAGCCACGGATGCCCTCTTCCCTAAACTGTAAGATCAGCAACATGGATTCCTCAAGTGACCAGAACTGGGTTAGGGCCCGTGAGTGGATTGGGGACGAGACAGCTTCTCTGCTTCGTGACGTTGGGCTCAAGATCAGAAAGGACCCCAACACTCTGCAATGGTCTATTTCGACCAATAGTCATTTCTCGGTTGCATCGGCTAGAAGTGTTGCCCGTGGCATTAGAGCACCTTCCTCCATCATTACCGCTTTCTGGCAGTCTTGTATCACCAAAAAATGGTCCATTTTCATCTAGAGAGCATTTCATAAGAAACTACCCACTGACGACGCTCTCAGAACCATCAGATTCAGTTTAGCTTCTGCATGTCATTACTATACGGCGAGACAATCGAAAATGGTGGACCACATTTTTCATTCAGGGGACTTGTCGACAAGGGTTTGGAACTTCTGTCTCAGCGTTGCAAGCAGGGCCAGACCGGTGGGAGCTTCAACGATCTTCTTGCCAATTGAGTGGAGTAAACGCCTCACTGGACACCAGATTGTCGCATCCGCCATTACGTGGGTCATCTGGAAGAATCGCATCAAATTCAGATACGAGGGACAGTAATATTCATCCGA